>VXBW01007744.1:1736020-1878972 GCA_013400375.1 Thinocorus orbignyianus | reverse complement strand
TTTTTTTTTTAAATAAAATCTTTCCAAAGATAAAAATAACGTTTTCCCCAGATGTCTTTTCTTGGTGCCAAACCTAAGAAACTGGCATTCATTCCTATATCCTTCCCTTCTAGCTATCTGTTCTGATACTCACTTCACTAGCATCTTACTGTATTACCCTTTAATACCTTCCAGTTTTTCTGCCACTATTCTCTACACATAGTGACTTAAACCTTTGTCTTTATTACATTGCAGGTCATGAATACTTTCCATGCCTTCAAATGCTGTTATCTATGCAAGCTGGTAGAGCTGTGAAAGTGAAAAAGTGGGAAAGCTGGTAAGTATATGACAGTTCTATGAGATTATCAAGGAACCAGTTAAAGAGAGAGCCCTGATGGTATCAGGCGGCAATTCTTTCTCCAGCCTTATGCCTGCTTCACTGTGTTCATGGTTAGCATTTGTAATGCATCACAGTCATGCACAGCTGTGCAAAATATCACACAGTTCACCTGAGAAAGATAAGATCCCATCAACACATTTCATGCTTGTGACACCATACTCATGAATTAAGAGTAGGACCAGGACAGTTAGAATGTGGCTTGGACTCTGATCCAACAGCCAGCAAACCAAGAGGAGATAAAAACCAGCATGAGCATAAAAAACAGTGACCAAGGGGTGAAGCTGAGGATCAGGAAGATGGGGAAGCGGCAGCAGGGAAGAACAAGAGAGCTGGAAGAGAAGACTGTTGACAGCATCCAGGAAGGGACAACCAGTCAGGTAGGGTAGACACTAAGGCTTTCATAGCTGTATAATGAAAATTAATAGATGCACATGGGGTTGAGACTAAACATGGAACTTTGGGTTTCAGTAGGTACTGAATTAGGATGCACTTACGATCCCAAGCCAAAGTTAGTTCAATACAAGTAGCCAAAAGATACCAGAAAACTAAAACAGAGGAAATACTACCATGAAAATGACAGTTTGCACCACTGCTAGGAGGAGGAGGGCATTTTAGGCTCCAGACAGAAAGCATTGTGTCCACTGAGTTTGACAACTATATCAAATACAAGTTATCAGACCATATTCTTGCTCCTGGAAAAGTCATCCTTGCATGAGAAACTGAAGTGAGACACTGGTTCCACGCCTGTTAAGTATGTCATGTGGGTCTTGGTCTCCAGTGCTTCTGGATGAGAATATAAACCCATCCTGCTGCTGCTAACACAAGGACCAGGGAAGCTCCTGCTTACCAGCTCCTGCTTTCTGCCCACTGCAGTTCTGTCTCCTATGGTTAATGAAGCTGGGCCACACTGTCAATTCAGTTGTTCACCTATGCCTGAGAATTGAGAAAATCTTCAGTCTTCATTGACTTGCTGTCCTGTACAAAATCTTCCAGCCAGGATTCCTTAAGAAATGCTCATCAGAAAATTTTTATTCTTATATTCTTAATCTACAGTCTACTTCTGTGCAGCTTGAACACAGTCCAGCTGTTCCTTCACCTTAGTCTCTTTCTGCACTGAGCTAAATTTACCATCTGGAAAACACTCTGCTTCTTCATAACCAACTCCTTGATACATTTCACATCACATCTCTGTATCTGGTGTCTTCTACTATGCTGACACTAAAATAAATCTCTTTTGTAAGACTTTTAAGTCTCACTACATACTCACATTTCCTCTAGGACTTAACAGGAGGGGTCCTTTTCCCATTAAGTATTACACTCTGTACAGACTGTAACGATGAAAGTTGGCACAGCAGCACCTCCGCATACACTGTGCTGGGCCACTACTGCCTGAAGAAGGAGATTGGGAAAAGAAAAGACAGGGAAAGAGTTTTCCTATGAACTCCAATATCCGGTTTGACATTTACATTTTTGCCCCCCTCCCCAAGTCCCATGTGATGCAATCTGGCCAAGGCTGTTGGTTTTGCTTGGAACTGCCAGTTTCATAAGGGGTTCTGGCCAGCAAACTCCTCTCACTTGTCCCAAGTTGTGCAAATCTTCTCTCCGTCCTCAGGCAGGGGAAGAGACACATAAGAGCTTCTTTACCTTCTTCAGGTAAAGAGCTTTTTCAGTCCAGGAGCAAAATGACTAACAGTGTGACACGTCAGTCAGTTTAAACAGAAGTTATAAAAATTCTGAATAAACAATATATCACTGGTCTGGCCACTTTGTTGTCCTTTAAAGCACAAAGATTGAAAACTCTGACCCTCTCAAAAGCTCATGTAAATGTGTTCCTTTTGTTTTTAAAGAAATGTCAGCTGGGAATAAAATGTAGAGATCTTCTCAGGACTGGATCGCCACCTCAATATTCAGTCAGAAACTTTAACACCAGTTTTCTTACAGGGGAAATTTCTTCCATGGAATATACCAATTTTCAGAAAGCTGGAGTTGAACTCTGAGTATCATACCCTCAGCAAGCTTGCTGATGACATAAAACTGGAAGGAGTGGCTCACACACCAGAAGGCTGTGCCCCCATCCAGCAAGAGCTGGACAAGCTAGAGAGCTGGATGGAGAAGAACCTAATGAAGTTCAACCAGGGCAAGTGTACGGTCCTACACTGAGGGAGGAACAACCCAGTACAAGTTGGAGACTGACCTGCTGGAAAGCATCTCTGCAGAGGGAGAGCCCTGGGAACAAGCTGACCATGAGCTAGCAATGCGCCCTTGTGGTCAAGAAAGCCAATGGTCTCCTGGGGTGCACTGAAAAGAGCGTAGCCAGGAAGCTGAGGGACATCATCCTCCCCCTCTACTCTGCCTTGGTGGGGCCACATCTGGGGTACTGCATCTAGTTCTGGGCTCCCCAGTACACAAAGGACAGGGAACTGCCGGAGACAGTCCACCTGAGGCTACGAAGATGATCAAGGGACTGGAGCATCTCTCTTACGAGGAAATGCAGAGACACCTGGGTCTGTTTAGCCTGGAGAAGACTGAGAAGGGATCAACACTGATAAATTTCTGAAAGATGGGTGTCAAGAGGATAGGACCAGGCTCTTTTAGTGGTGTGCAGCAACACGACAAGGGACAACAGGCATAAACTGGACCACAGGAAACTCCATCTGAACATGAGGAAAAACTTTATTACTTTAAGGGTGCCAGAACACTGGAACAGGCTGCCCAGGGAGCTTGTGGAGTCTCCTCTGGAGATACTCAAAACCTGCCTGCATGTGTTCCTGTCCAGCCTGCTCTAGGTGAACCTGCTTTGGCTAGGGGGCTGGACTAGATGATCTCTGAAGGTCTCTTCTAATCCCTGCAGTTCTGTGATTCTGTGTGTGTGATCATGGCCCAGGCTTATCTAAGTTACCTGCCAAGGCTGGTATCCATAGATTTAATCCCTATTATTGCTGGACTAATCATTGCTGCTTTTAGAGATAATACTCAGGATGATGCAACAAAGGAAACCCCTCCCATTTCCCCTGCTATTAAATGTAAACGGCCACCAGCACAAGTTAGGTAGAGACTTGGTGGCTTCCTTTGCGAGACGAAAGCAGCAGTGCTTTCCCTAAATGTACTCATTAAAATATATTTTCTTTCTACTCTTGGCCTTGAAGGATCATCTCATCTTATGAGAACTAAGCTTCTGTCTATCTGATTATTAAATCATTTCTAAAGCAGATGGGAAACTACAGTGGTTTAAACAGCTAGGCTGAGACTGCATGGCTAAAAATAGTACAGCAGGCTCCTTTTAATTAGCAAGATGATCAAATATGACAGAAGAGAGAGATGTAGATATATGGATTTGTGTGTATGTGTGTCTTTGAAATTAAGTTATTACCTCAATACCAGGTATTATTTATAACATATATGATACATGAAGTCTGATTTTTATGATGCCATTTATCTTCACTTTGGAGAGAAGACAGGCGAACTCTGCTTTCATAATGTCAATCCTTGCTGTATTCAAAAGGAAAATTGTATTAAGATAAACCTGCCACCATGCACAGTGCCATCATTTTTTAAATGAGGTGGATTAGTAAGTGCCCCGATGCAATGGACTGCCAGATCTGCAGCTCCCTGAGGTCGATCCTGTCTCAGGGCCCCGATAGAGAGCGTGGAAGATCCAGTCAAGCTTTAAACCTGTGATTTCATGGCACTGGAGCCCAGCATAGGGCTGAAAGGGTCAGGGACCGCAGTAAAAATTTTCCTGGCAAAATCTTACTGCCAGTGTCCTGCTTAACGCAGACCAGATAGCACCTGGCTTCCGAACGATTTGGTGCAAAAACTTGGTGCATTCATTAGTCATGAGCTGTCTTCTCCTGCTCAGAAGTACCAAGCCAAGAAAGATGAGGTAGCGGCGGGTCTTGCAGGAATTGAAAAGCGATATAAAAAAAAACAACTGTAAACCCCTGTTCTTTCTTATTCCCCACTGATCCCCTTGAAGGTGTCAAGTCTCTGGCTGGCCAGTGGAGCTCCACAGTGTCTTTCTAAAGGAGGTCAAATGGTCTAGTGTTAATCTCTGTCCCCTGGGTGGTGACTCTGAGATGAGCAGGAGCCCTGTGGGTAAGATGATTTCTGCTTGCTCCAATTCTGTGGTCCCAAAGCCAAGCTGTACAGCCTTCCACCCAGTACAGGAGAGAAATTCAGAAGCACTGAAAGATTTTTTTTCTATGGATGGATGGATTTAACCCAAGTAGGAGACAGAAAGCCTGCAACATTGTTTGCAGTTTGTCAACAAAGTTTTTGCGTTTTTTTTTCTGATGTGTTGTGTTTTTCCCTGTCTTTCTCAAAGAAGAGATGGTGAGATGCAAGCAACTAGAACAGGCAAACCTAGAGAGGCTGTTTTTTTTCACTCAAGTGAAGACCTACTGTCTAAGGAGTTGGGCATGTCTGGCATTCTGGCTACAAACAGGCCTTGTCTGGTATGGAAATCACCCCTGTAAGTATTGCATCATCAGCAAGGAAGGGGCCATGAGCAGCACCTCAATGCTCCTGCTCTGGCTCTGTGCCACCTACATCATTAGAGGAACCAAGTTCCACAAGCCTGAGTACAGTGATGCAAAAGAAAACCATAACATCATTAGATATATGTTTTCCCTGTGTCGCTTATCTCAGCTGAAAAGTTATAGCAGATTTTAAACATGACAGTGGCAGGGTTTCCTGGGGAATGTGAAGGCTGCAGGGCACATCTGGATGGGCAGCACCCACCAGGCTGGATCAGACCTCTGGGAGCTGCCTCCAGCAGGCCCCACATCCACCAAAGATGCACCCAGCCCCAGCACCATGAGGCGAGTGGCCAGGAGCAGGTCCTGCCAAACCTTCAAGGACCTCAATTTAGTCATTTCCCAAAACACTGGGTCACACACCACAGCTACATCTGAAAATTTCCCCAGGGGATCTAGTGCACCCTCCCAGAGCCAAACACAGCAGCACTGGACCCGGTGGCCCAGGTGCACCAGCAGCACAGCCAGTCTGGGAACCACAACTGCATCTCAGCAATGGCTCCGTCAGGCAAACAAACTTCCAGCCCTGGTTACTCTGGACGTTCCTCTTACAGCCACCATTGGAAATCTGACTACATACTTTCCTGCTTACAAAATCAATTTAGGGCCCCCTCCTGAAGAGAGATGAATGTTCAGGCTCTGTTCCAGCCAAACCTTAAGCATATGCTTAAGTTCAGCGCGCCTGTGCAAGGTCCGCTTGGATACGTGATCCTGTAATGAGCAATCACAAAAGTATAGTGGAGCTCTGGGAAGGAGGGCTGCTGTGTTGCTGCACTCCTACACAGTCAGGAGTTGCAGTGCATTTTGGAGAACTAGAGCACGCAGAATTAACTTGGTCTTAATTCAGTCCCCTGAGTATGCCACAGCGTTACTGCTTCGATAGTGCCGTCCTCAGAGGATGTTATGACATGCCAACATAGTGACTATCTCACCTGATGGCAGTGACAGACTGCCATAATGTAAAGTATAAAAAATTCAGATCCTTCCTATTTCTGGTAGCCACCGTGCCATCACAGGATGACATTTTATCTCTATATTAGGAAAAATGAAAGAAAATGTTTACAGTGTGCTAGCCAGTAAGACAAATGAACTAAAGTGCCAAGCAATCTAAAACAATTTCTTTACAGGTACTTACATCATAATTCTACAATCCCAAACTCAGATTGTCAAATTCCCCTTCAAATCAAATGCAAGAGAAAAATCCACACTTGGCTGTGTTACTATAAACCCAGCCAGTCTAGTAAAGTGAGAGTAACTCTTCTAAGTATTTGGCAAATTTGAAAGCAGAATTTACCACTTGGTGTAAATATTTCTACATAGTTTGTTTTTAAAAAAAATTGTGCCTATTCCTCTTTCTGGCAGACTCTTAGAAAGTAGTAAATATGCAGATGGGCGTAGTGATATATTTTGTATCAACACATTTTAAATGTGTGCATATGCATTAGCTATATAAATACATTCCTTAGGAAGTCTGCCAGTGGATATACTACAAAGCTCGGCGTGTTACATTTGGGTTTGCTTGTGCAGTAGCGTGGCAGCATCAGAAGGAACCCCTCTAGGCTTATTTGCTCTATGACAGCTCACACTTACCTGAGTAATTTCCCCTTTTCTATCTGTATGTACGAATGTTTTAATATTTATATGCTATGTGTAGGTATATAGCATATATCTAGATATACATACACATACAAATGCAAGCGTATGTACTGTATATACACATAGTCCAATGCCTTCATTATAAAGCTGTTATAAAGCCATAACAAGGTCTATGAACTTTCTGTGAAATAATTGTTCTGAACAGTAGCTTCTATGGGAAGCTTCTATGCTTGATGACTCTCTGCTGTCCCAGTACCACCTTACAGCTAATGATGGGCAACCAGTGCAGACCATAGCAGTATGCCAAAACCACATGACATACTCAGTCAAAGCATACTTGATCTGAGCAACACAAGAATAATTCCCTACTGACCCAGATGATGCATCTTCAGTTCCAGCCCTGGGCTTGTTTTATGCCACCCCAGACACACAACCAGTCCCACCCCATGCTGCCCAGTGTCCCTGCTCCTCCATCCAGCTTTGCAACATCTGCCTCTGGTCCTGCCCCATCTCCCTGCTCTTCCCGTACTTTAGAAAATCTGCTACCTGCACAGATCCCTAAAAGCAAGTGGGACAAGTGGGTCTTGCCCACGCTCTGGGGTCCTGCCCTGGGGGCTGGAGAGAAGTAGCCCCAGATGGTGCCCAATGTTACCCTGTGCTGCAGCATCCCTCTTCAGCCACACCAGTCTGACCAGAATCACCACCAGACTGGCTGAAGGTTGAAGATCAGTAAAGGACAAGACAGAAGAGGATATCTGTCCATTGCCCTTGAGAACCCACCATCCCCTTATCTAAAAGGCTTAACAGTGTTGCGTTTCCTGCAGTTACTCCTTTTCTGGTATCAATGTCATGAACAAGTCAAAGGATATTGCCCATCAGTATTCCCATGACCTCTGATAGAGGGGGGCAATGGACAAGTGGCTGCCGTGCTGTGGGTGGGTATGTATGTGTATATACATACGGTACCATTAACCATGCACCAAGGTCAATACGGATGCTCTTGCAATGGCACTATGAGAACCATGCTCTTCTACTTCACTGTGCAAGGAAAAGCCACAACAAATACTGTAGTGGGAACACAGCAAAAAGACAACCTTGCATTTAATTCCAGACAAAAATCAATTTGCTTTTGCCGTGATGATAAGCTAGAATGAACATTATGGAATTCTGCTTTCCTCCCCACCCTCCCTTCTTTAGAGCTACTATTTGTATGAGCTACGGTATTAAAAGAGAAGCTGCAAAGATGCTAGCTGCAAAAATAAAGGATGAAATAAAAAGTCAAGCATCCACATTCCCCCAACTAAAAATGAAGTTCTGAGGAAAGGGAGGAGGGAAAAGAAAAGGAACTTACCACACTGCGAGTGAACTTTTCTAGAGAAGTTCTACGACCTTGCTCATTCTCTGGCTTAACAGGGAAAAAAGTGGGGAGAAAAAAATACAGAAAAAACCCTTCAGCTTAAATGCAGTTTTTCAAAACAGCAGCAAAATATAAGGAAGCAGCAAGGAGTAAATGTTATAAAAAAATGCAAAAAGCAGAAATCAATGTTTGCAATAGCAAACATAAGAAACCAAAGCCCCTTAAAGAATGAGAGACATCACTACTTTTACTCTTGGAAAATGTCACCTTTTCTCCTGCGAGTTTTTTGAATGGTTCAAACAGTGCCTGTGCATTGCTGAGTCTCACAGCTATTGGTATTGATTTCTTGTTCATTGAATTTTCCTTCTCTGGCTGTTTGAGCTTGTGCCTCTGATTCTGGTTAACATCTGCCAAACAGCTGATCGGAGGCTCCCATCTACTTGCTTAAAGAGATGAAAAAAACCACAGCAACTTTTACAATATTAAAAAGCAACGTGTGAGTGAATACAGGGATAGAAGAAAACCACCACTGAACTCATCACCAGGGAACCTAAACGCCTCTACTTATCCAGAGGGCAGAAACACACTTCCAATAACTTTGGCTACATCAAACCATAAGACAAGAGTATGTAAGTCTGTGCAAGGCCACAGAAAGACACAGGCATATTTGGGGCACTGATATTTTTGTATCTGGAGTACAGGACTATTCATACACAAGAAGACATTTGACTTCACTGTGAGAAGACAAGCGTGTGCATCATGGCTTTATTAACGTATCCCTGAGAAGGTTGCTCACTGCAGCGCTTCATTCATTTGGCACAAGGGAGATCTAATTGTCACTAACAAGGAAGAACTAAATATTTTATTGGCATGTCTGCTGGAATATCTAAGAGAAAAAAATTGTTACGGAGAAGAGAAGAACTCAGTAATACAAAGGAAAGCTCATTGCAGTCAGAAAGCTGTGGGCACTGCTGACTTCCAGGACAGAAACTTATTTTAATGCAGTGAGCCAAAGAAATGGAGATAATAGGTGGAAGTAAAACTGCAGTGAAGTGGATAGGAGCTACACATAAGGGAACTCCATAGTAATGATGGTGCGTGGCAATGCACTAGAAATAAGCACTGCATTGGAGGTGTTCATCAGAGGTGCCTACCTGCCATACCATCTGCCACAGATTCAGCCATAGTAACAATGCCCAGGGCAAGGCACTAGCGCAAAAAACAGATAGGGAAGACATAAAGAAGTCAAAAGCACATCAGATAAATGGGATGAGAACTTGTGTAGGTGAGTCTAGGCAAAGTGTTTTGATTCTTCTGCATGCCCATCACAGTTGCCATAAACAGCAGCTCTCTGATGTCTACAAGGTCTGAAGCACACCAGTCAGAATGGGGCTGATCCCTGCCACATCATCAAGATGAGACCAGAACAGAAGACCCTTTTAAGACAAGTAATATTCTTTATCTAGAAGAAAGAGTCAAGCAACGTCCCCACTTACAACCATTTGAGGAAGCCACACCATCAGCTCTGACATCCCAAAAAAGGTATCAAAAGTGAAAGCTCGAGGCAGATTATTTTAGCCAACAATAAGGAAAGAGCCAAGGCCTCAGAGCATGTACAAAGTGACAAACATGTCGCACCCAGACCAATACTCCCCAGAGAAGTATTTAACGTGGTAATTCAAGAGTTGGTCGCCTCTCCCTGCATGTGGGAGGGGAAAGGGAAAAGAAATGTCAGCATTCATTCTTTTGCTGAGTGTAGTAATGCAAGTGCTCAGAGCACCAGAGATCTCCCCATAGAAGAAGCCTCAGAGGTGTCCCCACACCCCGAGTCAACAGAGGTGACAGAGAGAGTTGATGATGGGTGGGACTGAGGGCAGCAGGGCATGGCCATGCACTTGGCCTCTGCACTGGTCTTTGGCAGCAGGGGCAAGACCCACTAGCAGTTAGGGTAAAGGCACAGTTTCACCCAGGAGAAGAAATACCTTGACAAACTACAGAGTGCTTCGTGGAGAAAGGCACTTGGAGCCTGCAGCGTTGCTGTGGGCTGGAAAATCAGCCTCTGGCCCAACTGTGTTATAAAGCAGAACTTTGATGTGCACTGGGGGCCAAAGAGAACGAGCTGCTGCAAACAGGACACACTGTGCCCCTGCACTTGCTGTCAAAATTTATTATCTCTGTTCTTGCTGCCAGCAAGGTGATGCAGCTTCCCGCCCAGCAGGAAGGCAGCACAGTGGCCTCCAAAGACAATGAGCACCTTGTTGGGGTGTGGAGAGCTCATCTAGCATAGGGGGCCACACTCAAGGCTGCTTCCCTACCATGGCTGGAGACACATGTGGGGAAACAGGCATGGAGATCACCGATGGTATCCCACAGAAGTGTCTTGAGAGCAAAGGCAGCAGCAACCCTGCACATTTGGTGTTGGGACGGCAGGCAGGGACCAGCTGGATGCGTGGAGAGCTCATCCCCACAGCATCCAGCTCTGAGTCAAAGCATGACATTTTCTAGTAAAATAAGAAGCAGCTGAGGCAGGCTGGCTGCAGAATGATGAGCTGGCTTGAGCAGTTTTGATGGCAGTGGGTGTGGGTGCTGGCTGTAGGGCTCCCTGGCTCTTCCTGCCAGCTTCCTGCAGAACGTGTGGCCAGCAGCCGGCTGCAGGGGCAACTGACTGCCTGCCTGCATCCCTCCAGCACAGCTCAGAGCTGCAAAGGCTGCCTTGCACAGCAGAGGAAGGAAATTTAAAACCAGACAAGTGAGAAAAGAAATAAAGAGAGGTGGAGTCAGACCTTTCTCAGTCCCACGAACAGCTCTTGGGTCCTGTGGAGGAAGTGTCTGGCAAGGAAGGCTGTGGACCCCGGGGCTGTGCTGGTGGCAGCACCACAGCAGTGTCTGCACCAACACACACAGCCAGCACAAAGGGCACAGGCAGAGAAACACACACACATGCCAGGTCAAGCAGTCCTCCTAGGTGCAATAAAGGGCATCTTTTCCATTAAATACACCAACAGACTCTACCAGCTAATGGCAAAGGACATGTGCATTTGGATAAAATATGAAATTACTACCCCTGCTGTAGATGAAAACCTCTCAGCCCAGGTAGGTGCAGCAAAATAGATCTTACCACCTAGGAGCCATTCACTAATTAGTGATCGCCTACTCCAAAATTTCCATTTTTTAAAATGATTAACTATTCACCTAGGCATCCCAGTTTTAAGATCCTTTGTGGAGATTCTGCTGGAACAGAGCAGTGTAAGTGGAAAAAAAATTAATGAAAACCATTTGACACTGATTATTAAAAGTAATTACGTGAAAATTGTACAGCATCTTCACAATATTCAAACCAAGTCCTGCCACCAAATCAAACTGGTTGCGTGTGCTCTGATGGGACCAAGATGGGGACAAAATCTGCAATAGGAACCTTCCTGGACAATACAGAACAGTTGGGACAGGGGTTCTGGATAAAAGCAATGCTTCAAAAGGTGTGTGCTGAATATGGAGCCTATCCCTCATGGCATGAGAAACTCTTAGCTGTTGCCTTGCTGACTCTTTTTGCCAGGAATCTGAAAAAGGGTAGAGAAATGCATCCAAAAGCTCAGTTTTCTGAACTGTAGATCTGTAAAAATTCCTCCCTCCCTCCCTGCACCCCAGGCTTCATTTTGTTGGCTATCAAATGCTTTTTTTTGGGTATAAGACCTTGGTGCTTGGGGTGGGAGGTTTTTTTGAACTTTAACTTGGTGAAAAACACGTATTCCAGAGGGAATGGCATCAGCAAAAATAAAGGATAATCACTTCCCTGACCCTGGCTCAGTAAAAGGCCAGGAGCAGGTCCTGGGCTTCTCAGGCAGTTGTGTGCCTGTCCAAGGCAAGAAAGCAAAGGGCACACACGTTGCGACCAATGGCTGGAACAGAATTTTCCACGTGTTTTGTGTCCATTTGCATGGGGCCACAGAGAACTCACCCTTCTCCGAACCAGTGGAGAGGAAAACAATGCTCTCAACCAAGCAAACACCAACCTGCTCTTCACCAGGTACTACAGGGCTCGCTCCTGTGGCTTCCCAGCCTGTCTGCACAGCAGCTGCGGCTGCCTTTCCAGGATGCTCCCGTGCCTGCGGGCAGGGATGGACGGCAGGGAGCCATCCCCCGCCAGGCTGCCATGAGCACCCGAGCCGTGACATCTTAGCTGCTGCTTCAGCTGGCAGTCAAGTGCCTGCTAACTCGGAGATGCCCACCAGTGTCATCAATTCACCTTTACTAGGAGCAACAGAAAGTGCCTTTTCTATTCCTTTCTCTCCCTACTCCTCAAAAATAACTACCAGAGTATGTCTGGCTGCTCCTTCACCGTTAACACAGCTTCTGTGCACCCCCATCTTTTCCATAGTGCACTAATCCGCACTGGTCTTTCCCCATGGAACAAACCCCTGCTCTGCAGCCAGCTCACCCAGCCCAAACTCCTCCTTGCCTCGAGTAAGGAGGTTTGTCACTGCACTCATTCTGACAGGAGGCTTGCTGCTGTCTAAGGACATCCAGCCACCATTTTGGTTACCTGTGGAGGAGAGCTGGGGGACAGTGCGGTGGTGATTACCTGCTGTCAAGTAGCCTGCAGCAACGTGCATATCAGCAGAACTAGGAGCAGGTCGACGCTTGACTCTGCACGGCATGAGCAGGGCATGTCGCATAGATACACAAATAACACACGATGCGTCAGTCGGGGATCTCAGCACCATCCAAACCCTTCGCCGCTGAGCCCTCTGCTTTCAGCAGACCTGTGACTCCTCTCTGCTGCAGGGGGAAGGCTGGCCATGGAGGCACAGAGCTCGAGTTGGGATGGGTGTAAAGCCATTCCTCCTGAGGACAGGGCTCTGTCCTCGTCCCTTCTCTCCTCCAGCCCAGCAGGGGAGGAAGACTTCTGTGCAAGGCGGGGAGCTACACCCAGCTCTCCCCCTTGGCAGCACACTGCTTCCAATCACACCCTTGCTGGAGGCCAACCTCATGTTCCCCGCTGAGCACCATGAATCTGCAGGACAGATGCCAATAATTCTGTGGTTATTTGTAATAACGACACTGGGAAGAACGAGGGGGAAGAAGAATCTAAAAGGGATTAACAAAGTATGTATGCCTGGTCTGTGCTCAGCCTATGTCCACTGTCTTGCATCAGTTAGTGGTGTGAACAATATGTTCTTTTTATCCTCCCTGGTGCCCCTCGTAATTCTGTCATTGTATCTCAGTCCCAACCCATAACTTCTCCTCCCTCCCTCTCCTCCATTACTGCACTCCCAGAGCAAGGAGGGGAAGCTCCCACATCTGTGGATATTGTATGGTGTGGAAAAAAAGAAACTTCTCAAACTTACAATATCTTACAAATCTCAAAAATGCCAAGCATGTTTTGAGGCACTAACCAAGCCTTGCCACCTCTCTACTGAGAGGGTCGCTATTATTCCCATTTGACAGAGAAAAGGATATGAGGCAGGCAAAGCTGAATCCTCTTTTCTCTAGGGTCACACAGGAAAGTAAGTGGGAGAACCAGGGAAAATGTATGGATTTTGTGGCTCCCAGTCCTCTGTTTTATCCACACAGTCATCCTTTTCCCTTCTCCTGCTCCCTTAGGTTGCCACAGCCCAGTGCTGGAGGGCAAAAGATCCCAAATGTAATAAACTTCCCCACAAAATATTCACCTGTGAATTTCAAGCCATAGAGAAGTTCATTTCCTTTGTGCAAGCAACTCTTTTAGTCTAAGTCTATCATGCTGTGC
Organism: Thinocorus orbignyianus; assembly: GCA_013400375.1. Lineage (NCBI taxonomy): Eukaryota > Metazoa > Chordata > Aves > Ciconiiformes > Thinocoridae > Thinocorus > Thinocorus orbignyianus. Next base: position 1,865,359 of record VXBW01007744.1, on the reverse strand, counting down.
TTCTGACAGAACTTATTTTCAGTAATAAAAGTAAGGCTATGTCATATTGGTGTGGTACACAGGCAACATTAGGATAATGTCTTCGGGCCAAGACATACTTATGCCCAAGAGAGATATACTCATCAAGTCTTAAACAACTACAGTGAATTTCTACTCACATCAGTGAACCCAGCACTTTGTACACACGCTGTAGACCAAATCCTCCATCCATCCAGGCTCTGATATGCCACTGGGTTTCTCTTTTCCTTCCTCTGCTTTCTAGCTATCTTAGAGGAATTTTAAAGGGACACCTCCTCAAAGCTGCACTGAAGGTACTAAAGATCTTACCATGTAGTTCAGTGAACAGAAACTCCATGTTCTTTCTGTCAGCATCTCTGTACCTGCACTGCTTTACAAATGTTCACTTGCCCAACACAATGCAGCATGATTGCAAAAAGCTTCTGCACAATGCAGATTCTGGAGTAACATCAACTTCCCCCCCGCCCCAGCACTGCGTGAAGCTGGTGAACAACCCATCTACACACGGATCTACTCCTGCCTTTTTTGCACCTTGCTATGTTTACTACTGCACCCACAGCTCTTTCTAAAAGAAACTTGATTCTTATTTTCATGCTTGTGTTAACATGACACCAAACCCTGCTCCTCCGGCAGTTTAGGGGGGGGATGAGGATGTCATGCTGACACATCCAGGGCTTGATCTGACAGCAAACAAAGATTGCAAAGAAAAAACCCTAACCCACCTCCAGTTTGAATGGGCTCAGCTGGGAGGAGAAAATTCTCCTGCTTTGAAGCACACAAACCCTCATGTGTTTGAGACAGACTTGGGGGTGGGAGATACACACTGTTAGCTGATAGAGGTAGGAAGATGGCAAAGGTTTTTTATGCCTTATATCATCGGAAGACTTTGCCTTGCACCTCCTTCTTTCCCCACAGCCTCTGAACTCTAAGTCAGCTCTAACTTTTTCAAATGTAAGCAGCACTGGTCCACGGTGTCTTAAACCAGACATTTTGAATCACAGTGCTGACTGCTGCCCTTCGTTACCTTCCCCTAATCCACCTGCCAGTAGTTCTGGGCACGGGAGACGGAGGGGTTTGTCTTCTTTTGTCACCACATGCATGCTTTTAGAGCACACAATGACAATCAGGACAAAAATACCACTGGGATTTCATTGTATTGTGCCGATGCAATGCAATTTGGCAGCACACAGAGAATGCAGCAGAAAAACAGCAGGGAAGATGGTGATGGGAAACCACACACTCAGGCTGCAGGAGTCAGATGTCAGTTTATGTACGGACCTGGAAGCCACATGTAAGTGGGACGTGTACATGTGTATGTACATGCATGCACATGCAGTGTTGGACATGCAAACTTAGGGGAATAAGTCAGGAGGTGCAGGAAGCATTTGAACACAACCATAAGGACAGAGTTTAGTAGCTTACCTCCTGACCCCCTCAGAAAGAAGGGACACTTGGACAGGAGCTGCCGTAACTCTACATAACCACTCCTCTGCCTCCCTGAGCTCGGGGGTGCTGGCAGAGCACATGCAGACATCAAAACGGCTAAAAGAGAGCTCAAACTCAGTTCTCCTGTGAGAAAATGTGGCTGGAATTCTTGATAACCGCATGGGTTGCAATTATTTCTTGTTTCCAAGGAAAAGGAAACATCTCTGGTGAGCCAAAAGCACAGGAAAGGGAGAAAAGGAGCATGGGAATTGCTGCAGGGAGATCTACAGGTAAGGCATCCAAAGGGAAGAGCACATGGTGAGGTACCAGAACAGGTGAATTTTGCAGCAGAAATGAATAGATTGATGGGGTTTACTTCTCGTACCAGACATCATCTTTGTCAAGAGGAAGAGGCAATTTTAATTGTCTGCACTGAGTTTAGGAGACAGCTCTGCAGGACAATAACTTTTCCATATTATTTTGTACCTTGGGTCACCATGTTTTCCCCAAAACACACGTTGAGGCTGTGCATATGGATGCCGTACCCTGTGCCCCAGCGAAGAAAACAAAAGTGCTCATTCCTTTCTTAAATAAAGGAAAAAAAAGAAAAAGGAAACAATATTTTCATTTTCATGCTAGCAGCAAACAGCAGGCGAGAATCAAGAGGTGCTAAGAGATGCAAGCATGTCCTTTCCAACAGATACCTTCTTCTTTGCCAGCAATAAGTCCTGGTAAGCATTCGAACGGAGGAAGCGCGCATAGCTGTCACTCTTCATCAGCTTGTAAATGTGCTCCTGTGGGATGGGAGGAAATGAGAGACAGAGAATTCTTATCAAACCTCATTTAGACATCACAGGGATTTAAACCAGAGTGAATTAGAAGGAAGAGAGACTGATCAAAGTTCTAATTAAGTCTGCTATTATTGATTATCTGTGTTGTGGTAGCGTACAGGAGGGCCATCCTGGGGCAGGACCCTGCTGTGCCTGAGGCTGTATGAACACAAAACAAAGAGATGGCCCTCACCCCAAAGGCTGGCACACATTATTCGGTAATCAGAGTGATTCTGCAAAGACTGCAACTCTCTGAAGTCCCCAGATTATAAGCAGTTGTCTAGCCAGGCTGAAGCTACCGGGGGTGTCTCAAGTAGGAAGAAACAAACACCAGAAATTGTCCTATAGAATAGGTTTCATTTTACCACTCATCAATACTTGAACTATCACCCAGCACTTCCCTCCTGTTCATGGAGGGAAACTGATACTGGACACATTTCATCTCCACTGAAGACTATAAAGCTATGTCAGATGAGTCCCTCCCATAGAATCTTTTTTCTCCTAGCCAGTCAAACTACTGTTACCAGTTTGCTCTGAGAGCACTTACCCTGTGTGTCTTCAAACTTACAAAGTGGTGTTTCATTGCAGCAGAACTTCATGCCTACCCTTTTCCAGTTTCCTTGCTTAGTTTTACTTTCCTGCTGAGAATACCTTAACACAGTCAGCTCTTCTTCTCCTAATTATCCCTGGATTTGTAACAGACATTATCCCAGACACCAAGAAAATCAAATCAAAATACTTTTACCAAATAAAGACTAAGAACACATTAAAGGAGCTCAAGAGAAAAATGGGCACCCTGGACATTTCTCTTAGACTTTGCCCAAGGAAGCACTTTTATAGAGTTAATGAGCAATTTTATTTATACAGATTCATACAACGTGAAATATTCTTTTCTGCCCTAGAGCCATTGTACATGAAACTTTAGAAGAGCCAAAGCAGGCTGAAGCTGCATAGCTTATTTCACAGTGTTAACAAGCCAAGCAGAATTGCCTTATCTTCACCATCATGGGTAATTAGCGATGACCTGTCTATACATAGAACAACTGCTTAATTCAGCTTTCTTGCAGTATTCAGTGTAGTCCTAAGAGGGGCATAACTGCCACTGGCTTTCCTACGACACAGCATAAACGTATCCTTTGAGCTACAACCTGGTGTGGAACAATTTTTACTGGTTAATTTCCATACTTGTTTTTAGACCTGACAAATCCTCATTTATGTAGCACTATCTAGCTGAAGGATAGCACAAGATTTTGCAAAGAAATGCTCGTATAAAGCCATTTAGCAACTGGCAAGCTTTCTTGCTGCTGAAAAACACAAGGGAGGGCACAGCTTCATACTTCTCACCTACAGCACTGCCATGAGATTTCACATCTAGCTGTGGGACATTTGTTTTATTTATTCAGGACAGAATGAGCCACATATGCACTGAGACAACAAGAGGGAAAATAATGCATGTCATGGATATGGTCATCAAAAGGTTTCTATTTCTCTGGTATGAATAAGGATCTGTAATAGTATTTTTGGAAAATAACATTCAGTTTTCATTGCCATGCAGACAGACCACATGAGCTGTTTGCAAAGGAGAAGACAGCAGAGCAGAGCCTGGCTGGCCATACAACCTGCTGGCACGCCAGCAACAACTATCATTCTTGTTCATGTCAAGGCGACTTCATGTATTTGACCTTAAAACAGTATAAACTCAGTATCTGGCTGTGGGAAGGGGGGAAAAATTACTTTGATCCTGCGATGAAATAAACCACAGGCTGACTTCTTAACTGAAGCCTTTCCCTGAAAAACAAGACTATTGCACACCCACCACCTGCCTGCAACCCTGGTTAGCTAATTGGTACGAAGCATTTTCTCTGCTTTTCATATCTTGGAATCACTGAACAGCAACACCACTACCTTTCAGCTGTTCACCAAAGGTACAGTCAAAGAGGGAGTTACTATTCCTAGGCTTTGAATACTAATGGAGAAAGAAACCTGGGCATAGGAGAAGGGAGGGACATGCAAAGCTTCAGATGCAAAATTTACTGCTTAATCGCAAGAATTCAGAGGGCTTGCTTTGAAGAAGCTCTGGACTAGAGTCACCAAATGACACACCGATATTTATTTTACAGCACTGCATTTCTGAAACACCTATTGGAAGCCTGAGCCAGTTGCTCAGGTCAGCAAAGACTGCCTTCCAATTTGCAACAGTACAGGACAGTTTACGTCACTGCAGCTAAAATCCCTGCTGAGGCTGCACCATGAAGGTTCCTGCTGAAAGTATGGCTGCAGTGTGTGTTCAGCCCAGTTACACAACAAACCCAGCTGCAGGGTGGGAAACGCCAGTGGCTGGGACACTCGTTTTGATCTTTAGCCTACTCTGTTCTTTGCCACCAAGCTATTTGCTGCTATACGTTCTGAAATCTGCAACTTGCTAGGGAGAATTTACAGCTAACATTTAGCAGCTCCTTGTTTCTTAAATACTCTGAAAGCTATTAGAGGTCTAGCAACTGAACGTATGTTTCTGAGGAAACCTAAGCAACAGGCCGATTAACAGAGGTGACTACACGGCTTTAGCTGCTGTGTGCAACTTGGGTGAACTGGCTACTCCCCTTCTATCATGGAGTTCTAACTCACTTTGGATAATTGCAACCCACTGGTCTCTCACTTCTTATTTTACTGAGCAGCTGCTTTCGTTCCTTGTCTTTATCACATGGTGGAGCAGTAGCATAACCTCACCAAAGACTGAAATCTCCAACTGCAGCCAGTGTCTCCAGTGATGCACTTCATGTACATGCACACTCCCTGACATACCTGACATTGCTGCCAAAAAATCTGACCCTTCCTCTCCTTATGCTGAGAGAACTCTCTATTTTGTAAATTTGTATATTATAGAGTAACAAGCTCCTTATTACTTGCTCCATGAATACGCAAAGGAAATCCACTACTTGTGTGATTTCTAACAAAGCAGCTGCAGTTCTGGACACGACAGCCTCCTGCGCTGCAAGCAGTCTGGCAAGAATTATCACTGCGACGTTTCTTTGCAAGTGCCATGGGAAGTTCCTGTGCCACATCTGTACAACAGCAGGAGCAACATCTCATGAAGGCAGTGCAGCATCTCCCAGTCACTGCTGGGTACCGTTTCCCAGGGGAGACTCAGCCCCCTGGCTCCCTGCTCTAGACTTAAGACAGCAATCCTTTAGGGACACACACTGCAAAACAAAATTTCGAAACAATCCTCTAGCAAAAATTGCCCAACTGGTCTATTAAACCATGAAACAAGGTAGCACCCTGCTTTTAAAAAGAGATCGAAGAAAGAAGAAGAAAAAGAAAAGCCTTTCAAGGTTTGGCTAGGAGTTGACAGGCATCACACGTCCCACTGGCCTCCCCTGCAGCCCTGCCAGCTATCTCTGAGCACTGAGCTGCTGTCTCAGACCACTGCAGTGGCAGCAGCGAGTGGAGACAGGGACTGACTTGACATGTGCAAGCAAACCCTGGCGAGCTGGCTTTTCGAACTGATCCATGACTTAGTCCCTTGCCCAGTGTGCTGCTGACGAGTGCTGGCTGCAGTGATGCTCCCCTGTGAGGACGGATGCACATTTGGAAATGTCAGTCTAACATAGAAGGTGACACAATAACCTGCTTTTGTAACTATGCTGGATTTTGTCTCCAGGAAGCAAACAATTCCCTTACAAGACTCCTGGAACTCCTGTCAAACACCCCCAGAACCGTTTTTCCCCAGATCCAGGACCAAGGCAAGAGAGGCAATGGGGTCTGAGTGCAGCTCTTCTTGAGAAAAAGGCAGACCCTGCTTCATGTTTTGGGCACCTGAATCACATCTCCCTGGTGGAAAAAACTACACAGTGGGCCTGAGGGTTATACGGGTCCACTGAACACCTTCTCCGTACCCAGGCTGGTGTCACGAGAGGGTGTAACCACTCTCCTTACCATCGCAACTGCATGATATAAAGGAGAGCAAGCAGCAAATTTTAAAGGGGGAAACGTTGGCACTTCTGTGATATAGAAAATGAAGGAACCAGCCAGGCAAATCACAAAACCCCTCTTTTCTACAATTACATGAAACCAAGAGGAAATCCCGCCCCAGCTACAGCTGACAGCTTAAGTGCAGGGAACCCTGATAAGATTCAGCATCTCTCTGCTGTTTTCCTTCCACAAGCTCTATCTTTGGAAGGAGATGAAGGACAAGCTCTGTAAATTTTCTTGACAAGAGGGGAGAGGGGGAGGGAGGAAAAAAAAACTAAGTTTGCAATCCAGACGGGAACGTGGGAGGTGGCTGAGATAGCAGAAACTGTCTCAAAGCTGCACCTGCTTCAAATCAATGTGCTGCAATGTGATCTTAGGTCTCTCTTCCCCTTGGAAGCCAAAACACAGCGGCCCTGAGGAGGGCATGGGTGGCAGCCAAGCAGGACCTTGGGAACACCCGAGAAATACGTGGGAAAAAAACCTGAATGATAAAAAAAATAACAACACCACCTGACTTGCACAAAGCACCTGGCAGACCTCAGGAATTGTGTTCTCTGTTAAGAACATTTCTTTTTAGCAGAAAATCTTGGTTCTCCCCTCTGAAATGTGCATATGAGACAGGAACAGTGTTGGTGGCATTTCTAATCCCACCTGTATCTCACCCACTGTGACATTTTGTGACACACCGGAGACTTTTGGGGGATTGTGAAGACCAAGTACAATGTTCTCATGACCTTTGAACACCAGCTGGATTTCAGAAAGCCCTTAAAATTTAACTTGCTGATACAAACTTTTCCCTTTCTGTATCTAAACACAGCCATAAGCTTTAGATGACAAGAGGGAATAGGGGGAAACTGCAAATTCTTTGCTCGCTTCAAGCACAGGTTTCTGATTTAGCACACTTTTAGCTCATTACACCGGAGGTTACACTAAGACTAGATAGCTGTTGAAATTCACCAAGGGCCCACTTTGCCCTTCATAAACTGGCAGAAAACTCCTTGCTCTAGCTACCCCACTCATGTCTTTTGGATTGTTTTGGAGCATCCCTTCACCCTGTCACCAAGACCCGGCATTAAATTAGTGAGAGTTGATTTGGAGACCCCTTTGTATTGCAAGCATGTGAACACCAGCAAACGCCCCTCTGGCTGACTGCAAGGGAGATTTGCAGAATGTCAGACAAATCCATTAGAAGAAAAGCCCACAAGCAACGTTAAGCAACAGATTAAGTAACTAAATAAATAACAGTAAACTGCAATGAATGTTAATGCTTGTTCTACCTGCATGCTGAACACTGGGGAGGAATTTACTGCAGATTCGCCCACGAGAGAGCAGAGCCTCAGTGAATTGCTTGTGGCCTCTGCTGGAACAGATGCCAGCTGAGGACCTGCCCAGGGTTTGCTTTCCAAAGAGCTGTCTCCATAGCCACAAAAAGGATGTGGGAAGGAGAAAGCAGGGAGATGCTTTTCTGAGCATACGGCGTGCGACTGCTGCACCTTCCAATGTGACTTGGCAGCAGCCTGATGCCCTTATTTTGGCACCTCTGCTCTGCAGGGACGTGTGGCAGAGGGGCTGAGGTTAAGCACCGTGCCAGCAGGTAGGCATGCTGCAGCCGGCAAAACCTGCTCTCCAGGGGCTCTTGGATCCCCTTCACTCTGTTGTGCTCTCCCCAGTATCCTGCCTCTCTCACCAGCAGGACGCCCTACCACACCACCACCAGCAGCATCTTCCAAAAAGCCAAAGAAAGGAAAGGAGACATACTCCTCTTCAGCTGTTACTTGCGCCACTACTGAATGCAACAGTTTTTAAGAGCTATTACGATCAATTGCCATTCAGTCTAACTGATGGTGCCAAAATGCACTTCGGAGAAAACAGGAAAAAATGCAGCATCAGCTCTGGAAATTGAAGTAGTTGGTAACAGGCACAGTTGAGATGAGGCAAGAAGTGAAGACACTGCAAAAGAAAAGACCTTCATGCTTGCCCTGACTGAACCTGATGGGAAAACACCAATGCAGGGGGAGAAGGCAGGGAAACATGGGGAGTTTATTCAGATCCCCACTAAGAATGCCTCTGAATCTGCTTATTCTGGTACCTCCACTTAGGATTTTAATCTTCACAAAAATGCTGTACCGCCTGTTCTGAGCTGTTTGCACACATCAACCAGGGATTGCTCCTTCCTGAAGCCTGGCTGGTACCCAGCAGTACTGCCATCTAGCAGGTCGAGGGGTAAACGGGTGCTCTGGCTGCAGCAGGAATGCTAAGGCTTTCCTTGATTTATACTTAAGAAAAGAGGTGTTTCAGGTCGGTAAACAACACATGAGGGGCTTGGCCTGAGTGTGAATTGCTCCAGAAAATCTGAGCAATATCTTTTTGGCCACTCTCAAGTTATCTAAGCAACACAATAATTTACACCCACAGTTCTAGCTGGTGCATTTTCTTCACACTCAGCCAATTTGGTTTTGTTAGTATGGAAAAAAAATAAAATAAAATTATACCATAATACAGAATAACCTCCCTGCTAAACTAGAAAGCATAAAACCTCTTTTCAGGCCACAAATGAAATTACACTGGGCTGAAGGCACAGGGACATAAGAAAGAGCTTTAGCAGGAGGGATAACTGTAAGCAATGAGAGCTCATTTTGAGTAATACACAGAAATCCTTTGTTTAGCCCTGTAGATACATAGTTGGAAACGCAATGTAAATCTTTTGGGGGGAAATGCATTGATAAAAGTAACACATAAAGTTAGCTTTAGCTCCTCTGTGAATTGATGAGAACTGGTTTGCTTCATACCTTCAAAGACACAAAGGGGAAGCAGAGCTGCCGGGGGGTCCGTGGCAGACGCAGTGCGGAGGACTCAGAGGCGAAGGGTTGTCAAGCACAGCGCAGTTAAGGGGTCAGCCTGGTACTGCAGGAGGATTTAGTCCTAAATATAGCACGGGCTATCCTGGGAGACAAGAGTGGGCTGCCGGGAGTCTAACGCCATATGAGCAGCTTTAGATTTCGAGAACAATGATCATGGCTAAGAGGCTGATTCTCTCAATATGGGCCAAATCCTGGCTACTGGCAAAAAGCCCAAGTGAACAGGTTTTGCCTGGGAGGAGGGGACAACCTAATCAGGCATTTGGAAGACTGGCATCTCTTTTCCGAAAATACAGTATCTAGGAGTTGCAACAACATAGATGGGGTCCTGCACTCCTATACATCCTGCGGTACAGCTGTGAGATGAAACTACTTGAGTTTTTCTCCAACACTCTGACATTTGCAAGGCCACCTGCAGCTTCCTCTTTCTGTTTTCACTGGCAAAAATCCTGCCAAGAAGCAGAGTTGTGCCATGGAGAGGAACACACAGAATCCCTCACCCGGCAGAAACAAAATTCTGTTGCACTAGGGCAGTCTGCATCCCATAGGAGCAGGACACAGACCTACAGAAACAAGCAGCCTATAGGTTTTGAGAAAAGGTGGCAACGCTGAGGTAAGTATCACCAGCCCTGCTTGGATGCCTACCTAGAGACTATATGCTACATAACAGCCTTTCATGTCTCATCAATGTTTTGGCTGTAGGAGATCTACTGCTCTATCGCCTTTAAGTGATAGAGCTCATGCTCTTGGAGTCCATGCTACACATGCCTGTCAAAATCTTGTCTCTGGATTCCAATGAACCCCATCCAGACAGCACATGACATTGAGAACTGTTGTAGTCAGACAAAGGGAGATCTGAAATGCATTGGTGACAAATCTCCCCAGGGATTTTTTCCCCTTAATTAGAAGGGTGAACACTTTAAAAGATAAAAAACCCTTGGGAAAATTAGAGACTGCAGTGTTTCTGCAGCATGTGGGTTAGGCAGGTATGGAACTGAGTCATCTGCAAGAACATTCACCCATTGTCCACAAGAAACGGGCTCCTAGAGTACTGGGTAGAAAGGGATACACTTACAGGCACTTTCACTCACTGCTTGGGAGAAACAGAACAGCATCAGCTCCTTCCTAACCTTCACACAAAGAGGAAATGCTCTTGCTCTGGATTTGATATCTAGTAGTTTCTTGCACTCAAGAAGCAGAGTGCATACGACTGCTACAAGAGGCCTGGACTCTGAGTACTGAATTCAATTTTTAAGCAAGCTAGAAATTTTCCCATAAAAATCCATCTAAAGCTGGTTTTTGGAGCTAGGAAATGTCTGGCATACGAGGCACTGTTATTGCTTGTGCACATGGTACTAGCCAGCTTGGCAGGATCAACACTCCAAATAACAGGCAGACTATTGTCCTGTGGGAATATGCTGACTGTTCTTGTCACCCCATTCTCATGACTCGTCCTTTGGAGAAATCTGCTGTCTTCTGTCACTGTACGTGCAAGGAGAGAGCTCACTCATGACGTTTTCCTAGCCCTTTTCCTGCCCATGTGTAACAAAGAGGCATTAGCTTGGACACTCATTTTGATCGCTAATACCTTCTGAGACAGAAGGGCAACAGCAAAACAAGGGCTGGATGTTAGATGTTTTTCATATAATGTAACTACCAAACCACAAATTAAAATGAAAGGCAAAGCATAAAAGAAAGTCTTTCTAATGTGTGATGTGTATGTACATGTAGAAAAAAAAAATTATGAAAGTATTAAGACTGAATATCTGTTCCTATGTAGATCTCTGCTTCAAGTCCTTCCTGCTCTGTGCAGCATCAGGCATGCCACCATAAACCTCCACCATCACTTTCCTATTTTCGCTCCAGACACCTAGAGTGTTCTTCTGGGTCTACCTGTGGGGCTCTTGGGTTTAGATCCTGTTTGGTTGCTGGCTGTTTTGTGAAATCTACAAAGAAATAAATCTGCACTTTTGGTTTTGTTTGTAACAAATACACAGCAACAGCGAGGCTCCGGGTGAAGGCTTTTTCTACAGTAATTATAACCTACAGAGAGGGAAGGCAATAGAAGCACAATATAAGGAAAGATTTTCTCCTTCAGTCCCATTGAATCAGAGCCAAAGAAGAGAATAAAGACCAAGTCCTTGTGCAGTTCCTAACCTCCACATGAAGGTCTAAGCTGTCAAAAACCTCCAGGAGGTTTGGTCATCACCCATGTGCATTTATATAGATGCAGTGCTTTCAGTTCCCCACAGCCCATGTGCCAGGTCTCTGAGCAGCCCTGGCTCAGGTGGACTTGAGCCCCACCCTTGAGGCAGAGCACCTGGATCCATCCCATACTCCTTGCTGACTGCCCACACTACCAACCAGAGCTGCTTTGCTGCTACCTCGATTCTCCATCCTTAGTCACCACCCTTTACAGATATGCGTGTAACTGGGGTGGCTGTGTGAAACTTTAAGAAAATAGGAATAATGTTTCTTCGGTTCTTACAGGAAAGGTGATAGAAAGGCACAATGAATGACTATTTTCACCTTTTCCTTCCATGCTGTGATTTTGCTCAAGACCTACAAAAGGAGTTCTGTGTGCCCACTGAATAGGAACCAGGCATACGCTCCTCTATATAGTTGCTTTCACATCCTGTGCATGCTTGAAAAAACAAAGTCAGTCAAAGAAAGGTCACCTCTCATTTTCTCTTCTTGGTAGAAAATGACATTCCACTTCCAAAAGATCCTTGCTCACATTTGGAGTTTGTTTTTGAATTCAGCAGGGTCCTGCCAAGATCTGTCAACGCTCCCACCTTCCTGATGAGACCAGAATGCAAACCGAGGACTGACCACTGAGGAATCCTGCAAGGACTCATATCTCTATCACAGTCCAGAACAAACCGAACCAACACCTGGGGCAGCTGAGAGCAGAAACTGGGTCCAGATCTGGGCTAGGTACATTTCTGCTTTGAGCAGCCTGGAATTTGGCATTATGGTATAATCTGCTCTGGAATTAGCCAGGGATCTGCACCGTACAGTTAAAATCCCTAACTGAGCTAGGATTAGAACTGAATTTCCCCGAATCATCTTCACAGAAACAGTATCCAATTAGTTCAGGTAAAGGAACGTCAATCTAAAACTCAATTTTATTTATTAAAGAAGAAAAAGAAACAAAGCAAACAGGAATGTCATTTCAAAGACAACTACGTGGTTTACCTACTTTAGTGTATCTGGCTCCAAAGCCTACCGGTAAATGCCCCTACAAGCAAACATTACTATCAGGAGACACAACACATTCTTGTGATACTAGTTCCCAACACCAAGGGACTGAGCCAGGGATTACAGACTTGCTGAAGGCAGAAAGACATTTCAGAAGAGGCAAGGAGATGCTTGAAGGTGGCAGTGGGGGGGAATTGTTTAAAAACTAATAACGTGTTGTACAGATAAGTCATAATTGTCACACTCACAGCTCCGGGTTCCTGTGTAAAAGATGAATTGCTGTGGCTGTCAGCAGCTTCATTAGCCAAAAGAGGCCATTTGGATGGACCCAAACCTATTTACTTTCCGGAGCCGGCTGTGCCTGCTTCATATTGCAGGGCCCCACACTGGTTGTTCAACGATGCTGATAACTCCTGTGGGAGCCTACATCCCGCTAAGTAGTTCACTGTTTAATTGAACTGACCTTTCCCGATGGTGCCCCTTGTATTAAAAGCTGCTTTACTCCCCAGTGAAAATGGTTTGATAATCATAATATTTTACTCAGTGGACAGTTGTTTAAGAGCTGAATTGGTAGGCTTGCCCCTGGGGGGTGCCCAACACTAAAATGACAAAAGGTGCTGTGGATCAAGAGAGCTGGCAGTGCTGAGGGCAAGGACAAAGCTCCAGGTTGGAGCTGCGCTACTCAGGGATGGGGGATGCCAGAAAATGTGGGTGGCCAGGAGAGGCAGGAGCCTTCAGGCAAGCTGGCACAGCTTGAGGGGGCACGGGGTGAGTGGGGGGACACCCAGGGGATGCAGAAAGTGAAGGCAACTCTGTGCAAGCAGGGCGGTGCTGGGCCACAGAGTGTGGCAGCAGCAGCAAGGGACACGTAACAGGGCAAATATTGTAAGCTGAGATGGGGAAATAGGAAAACACTTCCCTCTGTAATACAGGAACCCATTGTAGCCAGAACTCTGCCTGACATAATAAATGCATGTCAAATTTAGATTTGGGTTAGGAGTCCTTTGGGTACGTTTGGAGTTGAGATTTTCAGTGTCATTTGCCTTCAGAGCATGAGTGGCCATGGGATGAAGAGGTCTTAAGTGAGAGGTATGTTTGTCTGGAGCCTCCTTTTCTCCCTGTTTTCTTCTTGGCTAGTTGTTTTACCAGGTGGCTGTGGAGCATCTGGGAGAGCTCTTCGGGGCTGAGAGCCAAGGCAGTGCAAACCAGCACATCCATGTAGACTATTGAGCACCCGGTAACAGATGATGCTTTGCTTTCATTCACAAGCCTGAAGTTTACTGTGCGTTGCTGCACCTTCCCCTTCTCAAGCACAGCAATGTGTTCATTCCCAATGCTTTTTATACAGAACCATTATTTTGCAGGTCTCCCAGGTTGGCATAACGGCTGGAACGCCACATCACCTTGCCCCATCTTTCCAATGCAGGAGCAGCAATTTAATTTTCTCAGTCTAACCAACCCTTTTCTTTCCTCTTAGTTTTAGTGTCTCAGAGCTGCAGGCATGCAAAGAATGTGATGTTCAGTAAACTAATTTTTTTCTCGTTCTTTATTCACAAGGACATTTCAGTTGTTTTCCCCTGTGCTAAAGCTACACAGGACAGGACAATACTTATATTTTCCCTCCCACAGTGGGGTATTTTGACTGGCTGTGTCTGGCTGAGTCCCTGGAAATGTGAGATGTGTGGGAATTCTCATGGGCTCCTGGTGCCAGTGTGTGGAGATAAGGCAGCCAGGCTACAACCTGCCACAGATTCAAGGACAACAGAGCCCCTCAGGTGGCAGGGCTGGCCTGGGGGAGACACCAGAACAGAAAACAGGAGATTCAGAGCACACAAGGTGGGACATACTGGCTCCTGTGAAGTGGACATGCAAATAAAGATGTCCCGTTCTCCAGGATGAGCTAGTAAAAGCCTACATTGCTTCAGCTCCACCAGGGCACTACGCTCCTCAGCAATGTCCTGTTTCCCCCTGCTTTTCCTAGCCAGCCTTCCTAGCTTCCTGGCCAAGCAGTCAGAAACAGCTTGCTTGGCTTTTTGAGAGCTACAACCACACAAGAAGGTAACTGGGTTCACATTCCACATTGCTCTATCCTCTCTTGGCACAGACTCAGTTTCCAAGAGGACCACAGCTGGGCCTGAAGGTCTACCTTCTCCCCATACATCTGTTTCTGTAAGCCAAACCAGGTGAGCTGAAGACATCCATCAGCATAAAAATCCTCTGAAATAAAATTAACCCAAGGAGCTAAAATTGCAGTCTAACTGCAAAAGCTCCAGCTTGATTTCATCAACTCCCCTTTGAATGGCAATTACATTGTGAACTGATCAGTTCAAGTCTAAATCCTCCGTGTCTTCTTCTGATTAAATACTCATTGTCTAAACATCCATCTTCTCAGTACTTCTACCTATCAATTTAATCAATTCCCACATTTTTCACCTATCTGCTTTAGCCTACATTTTGCCATCATCTTTTTTTTTTTTTTCAGGTAATGGAAATTTGCAGATCTTGTTCACTATAACCGCAAAGTAAAAAACACACCTTAGTTAGAATGTCTCCATATTCCTGACTTTCTCAGCTTTAAAAAGAACGTTTAAGTTGCCCGATATTCACAGGGGACTGCCTTGAAACTTTGCATACATTCCTTCTACACTGGCCCCAAGGAGCAAGACTGCATTCAGGAAAATACAGCGCTTGATGCTGATTTGAAAAATTCATTGCCTAATGTTGTATAAGTGGTCTACAACATCTCCCCTGAGATGGAAATATTTTGTTAGTGGAGTATTTTGAAGAACTGTCTTTGAATGCCAATTTAAAGAAAATATAAGAACAAGGATTCTTTTCATTTGCTGTTGGTTTTACTACATGCTTTTGATAAAAATGATTACAGATGTCTTTTAATTGTGTTCCTGGTAATATTTGCTAAATGATTCCTTCTTGCTTTGCTTTTTTTTACCCTCTATAAAATGACATTTTCAGTTTTTCAGAAGGTTATGCTGCTTTATCCTTGCTTGTAGCAGTTTTTCTCAAATTATCTGTTTTCCTAAAGGCATTTTCTATATACAGTTTATCTGTAAAATTTCCCTGATAAATCTGGGGCCCTATCTGGGGCCCTTAGGAGGGAAGGATTAAGTTCACTGCACTGCCTGCTGTCCTATCATTATTCCTAGGTATTGTCTGGGGGACAAGCTTCTAGCTGTGTTGGAGGGAGCTGCTGCATTTGGGGTTTGGCAGGGGGTGATATAATTAGCTATAAATAAGAAATGATTAAAAAAAAGTGTATTAATCAGGATTTTGATATGATATCAGCCATTCTGTAAATGCGACAGAGTTTGGTGGGAGGGAGTACAGAGAGCCAAACTGAACTTTACAGCACTCTTTCATCTTCGCTTTCTCTGAGACACGGCTCCAGGTCACTGTGCCTTGCAGACTTGTGAATTTTGGAACATTTGTTCCCAGAGGAGCATTAGCCTGTTATAACTAATAGATTCAAAGAAAATATCATTTACCCAGCTTGAAGAGATATCCTCAAAGTCACTTCCAACTGTGCCTCTCCTTTTTCTTACAAGTGAGCAGCGACAATGTTATAGTTGAATATCACAGTAAAACTGAGGTTTATTAGTAGTGGGGTCCATAAAATCAAAAACAAACCTGTGCGTCTTCATATGTGTATCTCCCTGGGTCTTTGACATTTTGACTTGTTTTCTCATAGCTGTGGGAATCCAGGTTGATAGCACTTTGGGCCCCAGGAGCTAGAAACTCTTGCCAGATTTCCTCTACTCTGGTGGGTACGTCCTGTAGAGGTTGTTTCTTGAGATCTTGGACAGCCAACCAAAACCTGTACTAGGCAAAAATTGAAAGGGGAGAAAAAGAGAAAGAGAGAAACCTAGGTAAGACTTTATGGATAAGCCTGGGCAGAGTCCCAAAGCACAGACGTAGCGCCTAACCCCGCATCTAGCTGAGTTCACAGAAGACTCTCCATTTAGCATGATTTCAGGGGAAGGTGTGATATACTTTACATCAAACCCTCACACTGTGGCTAAGATCAGAACAGCTACTTTAAGAAGTGATACGTTCTCATTCAAACCACCCCTGCAGACGTGCAACATCAGGCATGCAAACAGGACACCTCCAGAGCTGACGCAGCTGGTAGAGGGGAGCGGGCTCTGCCTCCCACAGCCCCACTGCAAACCACTGGCCATGCCTGCCTGCATCTGGAGGGGATGCAAAACGCAGAGCAAACCTAATGTTATACCATTCCCAGGGTGAAGTTGTAGCACTGGCACATAGNAACAAACAAAAACCAAAACCAAAATGTCAACAAGTTTCAGCCATTAGGGGTCATATAAGATATTATCACTTTCTACAGGTGAAATTATTTTCTGGATCACTCGATTTTCAACATATGTTCACAATAAGGCACAGAATGCCTGCATTTATGCATTGTAAGCTTCACAGTGCACTCCCATAAAGCATCATGTGTTCTCTATTTAGGTTTATAAACAGGTGTGCAGTCTCCTTTCCCTTCGGGTAAAATTCCCCACATCCCATATTCCCACTAAGTTGTTTCTCTTTCCAGCCGACACTCTCAGNTTTTTTTTTTTTTTTTGACTTGTAGACTGACCAGCCTTCAGGTGGATGCCATAGGAAGAGATCAATACAGAACATCATTATGCCCATACTCCAATCTTACAGGGATATTTTCTTGACTAGACCACACTCATGGACTGAAATAAGTTCATAAGCATTGAGAACATACTCTCTTTGATGGCCAAGAGCATGTTCCACATCTCAATCTGTGAAACAAACATCCATGGAATGTGTTTGAAAGAGTGCCATGAGTTATCTTTTACCCTAGGGAAAAAAAGGGTATTTTGTTGATGTTGCTGGTCTTTGACAGAAATGTGCTCGTTCAGGTGATTAGTTCAGAAGATGCATGACCCCCAATAGTCTTTTGGTTTGGCCAGTTCAGCCTTTTGGCAGGAAGATATTCCCTGCAGCCTCTGCCCTGGGTTCCTGGGTCCTGTGACCCAGCTGAACAGGTACAATTGTGCTCCTCCAGGAGCACAGAGGGCTACAGGGCAAACAGGTACAGAAAGGACCTTCACACAATAACCAGCTGTTTCCTACCCCATGGTAAAGGAGCCCACAGCCCAGGGATGACAAGGAGGGCATGGCTTGCCTTAGCCATCCACGCCACACACTGCTCTCACACACCCGCATCGGCTCGGCAGACTGTGCAGTGGGGCCAGGCTTTGTCTGCGTCACTGATTGCTCTGGGCATCTGCAACAGCTGCACGACTTAGAAAATCCTATATCCTCCCCTTGTCACCATGTCACTACCAAATCAAACAGCTGAACTTCAACCTAAGAGCCTAATTCCCCACCCCAAATGATTCAATGGTGCCAGCCCACTGCTGCTAAGGCAGTCCCACACTGGTGGTGCTCGCACTGTGACATTTGGCTTTACAAACCAAAACAGAGTATTTGGGGTTGGCAGAGGGGTGTGCGTGGTTGGCCTTTTTCCATCTCCAAGGCGTCAAACACGCCTGATGTCCTGCCTTGTTATTTGAACCATAAGTGACACCCCTACTTATCACATGCACGCAGGGTGTAAAGGGTGGCGCTCACAGTGCAAGAATCTGATGCCATATGTGGCTTTCTTTACTTCGAAAATATTTTATCCTTCCATTTCAGATGGGATGGGAACATGTGAAGGCAGAAAAGGCACAAAGAGAAAAAATGCTAATCATTCCAGAGTAGCTGGGACACTTCAGACAAGCACTTGGCTAGAAAGAACATTTTCTGCTGGCTTATCTTCTGCCCCTGGAGCCGGGGAGGCGGGCTGGGAAAGCATGCTCGTGAGAGAATCGGGCACGCTGTGAAGTGACAGCTTGCCAGAACAGGAGCACCATCCATTTTAATAACCATTTGGCTCAATCTGAAAACCAACCAACCAGACCAACCTGACACTAACAAGAACAAGCTCTTTTTACTGCAAGCGATTGTGAATTCATGCCCAAGGCTGGATGTCCTCTTCAAGGCAAAGGGGAGTTTTGTCTTGGTAAAAATTTCAAAGTTATTCACTATAGCTGGCATCTGAATATTGAAGAACATCAAAGAGGGGTACCCAGCCCTGCAGCCTCGACTCCAAGGCAGATTCTCTGCCACAAGGAATCATCCCAAAGCCAGTGCATAAGCAGGGCTTCCTACGGGATTTATACAGCACTTACAAGAGAGAAGCAGGTATTTCTGCACAGGAAAAGAGCAGACACATGATGGCTGTGCTGGAATTTGTGCTCAGTTGTAACGCACAAACGTAATCCCTCAGTCAGTACTGCAGTTTCTGAAGCGCAAGCCCAGCTCCACACTCAGAAGGAATAAGGAGAAGATCCTGCATTGCCTGCCCCTTCCTCTGGGAGACACAAGGGCAAATCTCCGATGGACACCTCTTGCAGAGGGCAGGGGAGGAAGGAGAGAAGGAGATGCCAGCATGTGTCCTCTCCACAGGTGCCCTATAAGCAAAACAGGACTGGCACGGGGACTGTCTGCACTTCGGGAACACTAGCATCGATCACAGGTTCTTTGCCCTTTATAGAACAGCATGTAAGATCTGGAGAAGGCTGATAATGTGGTGTCCTAAACTGTTGTCAGAGGCATAAACCATTCCAGCCTCATCCAGCATGTAATTAAGCTGCTGTCATTTGCAGGAGATATCCTGTAATGGTGCTTTATCCTACACAGCCCCCTCAAGGCACAGAGAGCTCCTGGGCCTCAGCGCGCCTGCTCTGCCTCCCTGCAGGGCACTGCGAGGTTTCTTCCTTCCACAAGAAGGATAGGGGGTTGGCTTCTGAGGTATGCTGTAAAACAGAAATTAATTTTAAAATCTGATTAAGAAGCAAAATAGGGATGACTGCAGAGACTGAGAAGAGATTATCAACATAAGGACAGTGTTGTATGCCCACCTTGGGGGAGGACATGATACCCTTGGCTTCACAGTGAAACCACCAAGTGACTATCCAAGTTTGAAACAGGAGCACACTCCTCTCTTCTTGCCTCAGTAGCTCCACATAAATACCTGGTGCACCTCCCACCTCTCACTGCTCACCATTCACAATCTTGTTCTCCCTTTCACCAAGAGAGAAACCAGCATTTTAACATCACAGTTGGGAGGACACATGAAGGAAGGTAACAGGTATAAATCAACACGCAGTTCAGATAGGGGAAACATTCACATCTGTGTATGGCTTAACAGCCAGATCCTTGGTATGGTGAGCCTGGTGTGGCTCAAACCAGCAGAAACCAGTCCTCTGTGGGGCAGGTTTGGGATAAAAGCCTGCGGCGAGGCAGCGTGCTACGGGCACGGCACAGCGCTGCTCCTTCACTAAAGCAGCATTTCCCAGGTGACCACAGAGCCGGTGCCAACCGGGGAAAGCCTCCCTCTGCCTAGATGACCTCCCCCTCTGTCCTTTCCCAAGCTGTCCACCCACCTAAACTCTAAGCCCCTCTTTTTCTGCTGGTTTTCTGGGGGCAAGAAACACCTTCCCCCAGTCAGTGGCCAGCGTGTGAAGTAAACAAGATGCCAGCGTGTCCGCAGAGATGCTGGCACCTCACTCCAGCCTCTGAGAGGAGCTCGGGCAGCCCGTCCCGNTCAACATATGTTCACAATAAGGCACAGAATGCCTGCATTTATGCATTGTAAGCTTCACAGTGCACTCCCATAAAGCATCATGTGTTCTCTATTTAGGTTTATAAACAGGTGTGCAGTCTCCTTTCCCTTCGGGTAAAATTCCCCACATCCCATATTCCCACTAAGTTGTTTCTCTTTCCAGCCGACACTCTCAGAAGTTGGGGAAAGAAAAAAAAAAATAAAAAAAATCAATCCATCAGTCAGATGAACATCTCAGCAATCTCGAGATGTCTCGTGAGATTTCCAGGTCATAAAAAATGTATAGCAACTCTCTGTTGGCTTTTTTTTTTCAATTGAAACTTGGCATTTTCTCTGCTATATTTTGGGTACTTCAAAAATCAGAGTCAAAACAAATTGTAGATGAAAGATACCAACACTGAGGAGAAAGAAAAGAGAGTAAGAAAAAGAGTTAAAACAAAAACAGAGAGAAAAATACCCAACTGACTGGCTTTCCTGCTCTCACATAAATAATGGACAGCCAGTAGATAAATAAGCTACAGAGCTCAGCCGAGCCCAGGAGACTGGTGGACATGATCCTGCAAGTTTATTAGAACACAGAAACACAGTTGGAAGGAGACCCGGGAGGTCACTGAGTCTGTCTGCTGCTATCTCTGGCAGTGCCTCACTCGAGACCCCCACCGGGACCAATTTTTCTCGGCAAGGAAGATATGGAAATACCCCACCACAATCAACTGCATGACTTGGGACTTGCCCCACTGGGTGTAAGAGCAGACTTTGTTCCCCTTGCTCTACCACTGAATTACACTCATTTCAAGGCATTCTCAACTGCACACTTCACAAAATCTCTTTCCCAACACTACAAGGAATTTCTAGGTTTTCCAGCATTCGCTTTCTCAGATCTGCCCTGAGGACAACACAGGGGCCTACAGGACTCCCGCCAGTGTTAATGAAGATCATACTGATGTTCCCAAGACAGAACACATCTCTGCTGCAACAATTTCCACATCTCCACAGTTACTGGGAAAAAAGTCCTTAAAAGGTATCTGCAAATCTAATTTTTCTAGCAAGATGCCCTCAAAGTTCCTTACAGCTTCTCAGGAGTTAGGTGGGATGCATCTCACCGGACCACAGATGTCTGCCATGCAGACACTGTCATTTGAATCAGTCTCTCCAGGCTTATAGATGGTAGAAGAGACAGGTACTTTACAGCATAACTTAGGTGCTTTTAGCCTCGCTTCCTCTTAAAGCTGAAATAAATCCTTCCCTGGTGATTCACTGACTCCTCTTCAGCTTCACTTCTCTCACTCTAAAGGGAGCCTGGATGATACAAAAGCAGCGTGTGCTTCCAAGCTGCCAACTTCGGTGAGAGAGACCCCAACTTTGCTGTCGGGTGTAACTTCAATTTTGCTCGCGTGTTTAAGCATCCAGCAGTTGCTTTCCATTCTGCCACGCCTCTAGTGAGAATTTAGGAGCTTTCTCTGCCACACCTGAACCTGAGAGCCACCTTCTGCTCTCTAGTAGCACTAACAATCCATCCTATTTCAGTTTTCTTCATGAATACTTCTGCCTTTATTGGCCTGTTCTTATTTAAAGTTTTAAGCAGGTTTGCTAATTCTGATCCCAAATTGGATAATAATGGTACCACATAAGCCAATAAAGATACCATAAGAATGATAGCCATGTTACCATATTAACTATAATGATAACAATGTCTTCCAAAAAGGTTTTAAATTGGAAGAGACGAGATTCAGATTAGACACTACGAAGAAATTCTTTCCTGCGAGGGTGGTGAGGCACTGGAACAGGTTGCCCAGAGAAGTTGTGGATGCCTCATCCCTGGAAGTGTTCAAGGCCAGGCTGGATGGGGCTTTGAGCAACCTGCTCTGGTGGGAGGTGTCCCTGCCCACGGCAGGGGGGTTGGAACTTGATGATCTTTAAGGTCCCTTCCAACTCTAACTATTCTGTGATTCTATGTGGGATTTAACCCCTCCGTTCTGATTTGCAGCCTTCCTTTGCTACAAAACATCTCAAAATGGGAAGGAATGCACACCAGCAGGAGGAGCAGCTGACTGATGGAGGAAGGTACATGCTTGCTTTCTAGAGGAGAAACTTTCTCCATGTGCTTGAGTAGGATGAACATGGGGGGCAGCCTCTAGTCATAAAACCTGCTGGATTTCATTACTGCAACCACAGACATATTTTAGATAAAAAACCAAACAGTTGAGGAGTATTTAAATACAGGATATTAATTTTGTATTTCATTACTGTAATTTAATTGCAGATAAGCACCACTGCACTTAAGTGCAATAAGTTTGTACAAGTTCAGTATCTGTTCAGTGATAAACTGCCAGGCCCATTCATGTAATTTAGTAATACTCTTGTTTATCTTGCAAGTAACTTTCAGATTTTTAAAAAAATTACAAACTTTAAGGAGCTTTGATGTTTCACTGTTTTGCTGCTGGCACCCTTTCTGTATTTCTCCTCAGATGGGAAATGCATGATAAATAAGATGGTCAGTTCCACTTGTTTAAAGTGACTCTCTGGGATTTCCCTTTCAGATCTCACAGGCCAGCAGCCTGCACTGAAGTGGCAATTGTTCACATACTTTAGTAATGTAGTTGGACTTTCTAAGTGAAAAAAAAATAATGAAACACAAACTAGAAGGCTGGGCAATCAAGTTCTTAGCTGGTCTAAACTGAGAACATCAAACCTGCCACTACCAGCAAAGGCACCAAACCCAACTGACTGCACCTTCAGCTGGGAGCAGATTTCCTCACCCCAGGAGCAGGCACAGTTCTGCCAGTGAATCTGCAAGCTCTCTGGCTGCCTCTGCCAGCAACCACTGGAACAGGACTGACCCCCAAAAGAATGCTCATGAGCTGGTCCCTGCACCCGTCTGTGTGCTGAGATGGCACAAGAGCACCACCATGAAGCCTCCACAGTGTTAGTCAGACTGTGTAAAAAAGTGTTTTTTACTGGATACCACCAATATCTGGGGCAGTCATGTAACCGCTGCATCCTTCTGTGTCTCCAGGACCAACCAGGGGAAGGGGGAGGTGAGGATCATTGCAGGTATCTGTGAAGTGCCTCTGATCTGCTGTACCTCACTCGAGGAGCAAGTTTAAGGACCCCACATGTAAGAGCATGGACTGGCACCTTGACATCAGCTCAAACCCTTGCCTTCGGCGCCGGCTGGCTGCAGCCTGCCCTGGTGCCAACCACAACTCCTCTGCTCTGCTGCCAACCACTGACTTCCTGCTCCTGCACAAATGGGTGAATGTGGCAATAAATCTGGCTGCTTGTTGGGTGCAGGCAAGAGCCAGAACCATAACCTCACCCACTGAGTATCAACCTCTAGCTGTCCAGGCTGTCTCTCTGGCTGGCACAAGCCCGATCCTGTTCCCTTTGGGCTTTGCAGCACCAAGCAATGAAGGTAGCATTTAAATACCTGCAATCCTGAACCCTAATCCCAATGGAATTTCCTATTCCGGCCTTTTTTCAAGCATAATCTTTGGAATATCAGTTTCTCAGAGCTCACTGTAGCATATTTGCTTCTGCTGTTATGGGATCTGTCATGGTCTGGCTGCATCTGCAGGATATACCAACACACTAGCTCTTCCATGGACCTCACCCTCTCCACAGCAGAAGAGCTGCTTTCCCTAAAATGAACTTCAGGGTTAGGGCTGGAATTAAAGCTAAGATTCAACAGAAGGGTGATAAAACTTGTGGCTATATTCTGATCAACGCTAGGACAAGCAGAAGCCTTGGAACCTTGCAATGTGCACAGGGCTGTGGGTCTAGCTTAGGGTCTATGGGGGATATCTAGTTAGACTTCTCTCTCTGTCAGTGTGAGAAGATACCTAGAATCAATAAGGGAAAATGGCTTAATACATTAGTTCTCATGTATATAGGGGTGACTAAAGAATCCCAAGACAGTGAGTTTAGTGCTTAGTTTTGTAGCTAGAAGGGCTGAAGAGATAGGTATACTCTTTGAAGGACTGCTACCCCAGAATGAAGTAATGCTATTGGTACTTTCAATGTCTTTTCAAGGACTCTGCAATGAGATTGTATCTTGCTAAGACCGGAGAGCGGGTTTAGAACAGTGTCATGAACAAGGCCAGAGGGGCTGGGTCTTCTAGGAAACGTTTTGTCTTCATCTAGCATTGGTTCACCCAAAAATGCCATCTTATTACTGCTGTCTATCACTGTTGTAGCTGAAGTAGGAGAATTGTGCGTAATAGATTTAGGGACTCAGTCCAATGCAGAATCATGCGGGTGTCTACATGATGTCTCATACCATAAGTTTTGTCATCTTCTCAACACAAGAAGCCAGGTATTTTGAATGCCCCGCCCAGAGAGGGCTATTAAGGTGAGACTCAAGCTCTCAAATAGTTAGGAAGCACCAGAGTTAAAAGTAGCTGTTGCAAACCCCATTTGGTGAATGCCAGTACTGCAACACTTTTTAGCCACCACGATCACCACACTGTTTCCCTCACATGACCCTGCCACAAATACACATGTATATCTTATATATTGTTAGGGGACTTAATAGCACCATGCCACATCTCATCATGTTACTGCAGCTCTGTAAGCCTTTGCATGGGATACTTAACAACACTGGCTCTGCTAAACACTGCTCCTGAGATTACTTACGTACTTCTCGTATAGGCATCCACAACAGTGCTATGAACCAAGTCCTTCCATTCTCAACGTCATTCAAATGAGTGTTTTTAGCAGTTGAAGACAGTCCGAGCATTGTATTTCACCTGTACAAGACAGTAGGACTAGCACTGTTCATTTAGTTCAAGTCAAAAAAAGTTTCACCTGAGGTTTTCTGAGCTGAATTCTGATTCCAGGAAACGAAGGAACTGGTCTCGCCCTACTGGGTCCTTCAGCACCTCATCCATGGAGAAACCCCATCTTTTCACACGCTGCTGACTAGGTTCTTTGCTGTTTGGAGAGAGAAGGGAAAAAACAGATGGAATGTGCATTTCTGCCTGCTGTCTGAGCAGCTGCTGCTGTTTCTGCTAAGCAGCAAAGGGAGGAAGATTATCAGATGAGGATATGGTGTTTTTTCCTCAAGATTTTGCAGAAATAAATCTTAGCAAATAACATACAAAAAGAAGCTATAAAGACTAGGGTTATCTTTAAATCAACTGTACTATCTGGGTGTTACGTACATGGCAAAACAAGATACACAGTGAATGATGTGATTTTCAGAGTAACTTCTGGCAGGTATCACATAAAGGACAGCATACCACAGTTGAATGATTATTCATTATGTACTTCTTATATATGTCCTCAAATACACCTTAGGAATTTCTTATATGTCAGGGCAGAAGTTTCCCAGCAGCATTCCCTGGGCCACTGGTGAGCTCCAGAGCATCTCTTTGTGTCCCACACAATTGGTTTCAGATTTTCAGTTCCACATTTGCATTAAAAATCAGTTTCGCTAAGAAGAAGTGCAGACAAGACTTCTAAAAGTGATTACTGGTTTGTGGTCTTTCATTTTTCAGTGCCTCTGATTTTTAGGATGTCTAAGTCTTGGAAAGCTAAAAAGCATCTCCTTCCTCCCCTCCATGTTAATCAGACTCTTATTTTCTGTCTCAGCTGGGACACTGAGATGCAAAGGCACACAAAATCACTAACAACCTTTCTCCTAAATTATTTCTTAATACAATCTCACTTACATAAGCTGTTGTTTGAACTGCCAGACATGTTGCAGAGATGCCTATGGGGAGAAGCAGTGCCCAGGAATCACAATGAGGATCCTACGAGACAGTCCGCATCCGAGCGTATTCTGGGCTCACATAGTGTTTTGAAAGCTTCTGGTGTGATGGCGTCATACTATGAGACAACCATTAAAATACAGCTCAGCTGCTCACATTTGTGACAGTAGAGCCATTGTTAACAGTACATATCTATTAAACTACACGTCTCATCATGTCCACAGTGATTCTTAATCCTGGAGCCTTAGGGGACAGTGGCGATCTGTGCTGAAGACAAATAAGCCAAGGGGGTAAATAAAATGCCCACTTTGATTTCCTTTTGGTGTAAAGACTAAGCAAATTTGATGGGCATGTCCTCACACGAAGTGCAGGACACCCAGGATGGCTTCTCCTCTGCTCACTCAGGAGCCAGCCACGCTGCGGACAAGGGTGCAGATGCCAGCCTCCCCGTGAGGTGAGCCAGCCCAGACACGGGGACATGAACACCACATTTGTGCAGTGCTACACACGAGCTAAGCTGGGGGAATTTCCTGCCGAATCCAGAGATCTGTAGCAGCTCTTCTTGGCGCTGCACAATGTTCGAGCACGAACAAAAAGGCCAAAGTGCTGGCTAAAACTGAAGGCTTTCCACAACGTTCCCCAAGTCTTGAGTGCCCCAAAGGATGAACTGCAGTGGCACAGGGCTGCCCACACCCAGCAACCAGCCTTACCATTACAAGGCAGACGCTCTTTGTTATCTTGAGCCGAGGGCTCTGCTCTCCTAACTAAGGAAACAGCTTTGCAGGCAACACAAGGGCTACCGCAGCTCTCGGGGATCATTTAATTATTCATGCAAGTTGCAACTGGATGCAGATGCAGTGAGTTCTCTTACAATAGAGAATAAGATGGAAATACAGAGCTGTTTGTTCTTCTCTCTCTCAACAATACAACTTTCTCTTTTTCATCAGCAGGAAAATCACCTTCCTTAACTCTGAAATCATAGCAGAAGACACACATTTATTTTAAATTCCTACAAAGGCCATGACATTATGTTAATTGTATTCTTCAGGGACACACACATCTTTTCTGGGATTTGCAGCTATCTTAACGGATGCAGGAAAAATGTATGCCTGGATTGTGGGTGGGGGTTCCTCCAGAGAAGTATTTTGTAGGGGCTGTATCTGGCTTTGGCCCTGCTAGGGAGGATAGAGGAAATGAGAAAAACTGTCTAAAAAGGAAACCAAAAATATCTGAAATTATGTGAAGAGGGGCAGAGATAAGGGAACTAACGGACTTCTGTGACTACCAGAGAAGCGGGTGAAAAGATTTTTCACATCCCAGACAATGTGGGTTTTTAACAAGGAAATGACTTGCCTTTTTCCCGGAACATTTAGGCTGGTAGCATCTTAAACTTTACATTATTATTCAAGAACAGACCGTATTGGATTTGGCATTCTCCTTTCAAAGACTTGCTAAAGTGAACTCCTAGTTCAGATTTGGTGCCCACAGCAGCAGCTAAACCCTAGGAGAAGCTGCTGAGCACTTGCAGAAGTTGGCCACGATGTGAGTGAGTAGGAAAGGTGATACCTGGCACGGTGATTTCACTCAAACCTGCTGCAATAGCTGCTAAGCATAGAGGCAGGCAGGACAATTCTAACCCCACCACAAGGGCTTTGGATAGCCTGTAATAGCAAGAAATGTAGACACTTGCCAGACTTCCCTTGCACCAGAAACAGATGGGCAAAAGATGATCTAAATAGCAGTGCTGTGCTTGGGTGTTTTTTTGAGAAACTTTCTAAGGTGCAAGGCATTGGAGGTCCTACAGTCATTCCTCTCCTCTTCATCTATTAGATACTGTAACAGAGACAAGTCAGCTTGTTCACTAGCAGGTAAGGACCAAACTCACTTTGTCAATCTATATGAATTCTGACCTGCCAAGTCTCACGCATTATGTGTGAGCTACACTCTTCTGGCTCCTGTGCCAAATCCACCTCTGCACAGCGGGAACAGCCACTGCCCTGTAACCCATCCTCTTCTGCCAACAACACTTTTCATGGGATTCTGGGACAGAAGCAGGGCTGGAGCACTGTAGCTGGGGAAGGACCAAAGGGGAGGCTCTCATAGGTCAGAGGTGTGCTGGAAACAAGTGTCTCTTAGCAGTATCCTGTATCTGTGGACCCTTAGACCTGAGTCAGTGCATGTCCTTGGCAGGCATGAGTACATCTGCTGTTGGATGTACAGAGTACCACACATCCATAAGGCTTATGGAAGTGGAAGGGCTGAACAATTCACAGAAGAAGTAATAAAGCATAAGCTCCTGGTTAAACTTTAGGCATGTACTCATATCTTGTAAAGTTACAGACATCCAACTTCCTACCCAAACAGGGCAGTGAGAAGAGCATAGAAACAAAATGGCAAGACTACTCTCACATTACTTAAAACTACCAATTCTTACCTCATTTCAATGTCCCACAATGCTGTATCATCACTTATCCAGGGATTGGAAGGCTCAGCAGAAGTTATAAAGGGGTCGTATTCCACATACTGCTCTGTGTAGGCTATTAAACTGATAGATATAAAAAGGGGGGGAAAAAAAAGAAGAAAAAAAATTAGGAACTGAGGAACTGATTATCAATTACATGACAGAAAGGTACAGAGGTACAGCTTTTCTTTTTTTTTTTTTTGTAGGGATTGGTCAGTTTTTTCAGCAACCACAGCAGTCCCTTTTCCAGGAATGGTGTACGCAAGAATCTCTCTGCAAACACCCACCAGCTCACTGCAGTATTTTCCTCAAGCTTCTCTGTTGAGATGCGCTCAAAAAGCCTGATGAAGCAACAACTGGATTGCTATGGAAGGACTCCCCCCAGAGAGCCATGGGATGACTATGAAGCTCATGCTCTCCTCTTCATTTGTTGCATGTTGCTGTTGCCTCTTACCTTTTTGGTTTTTGCAGACTTTTGCAGACACTTAGATTTATGCATCATGAGTAACTCATCTAAATAGGGTCATGTGCTGTAGCTAAGAATATACTTAAATCTTTGGAGGATCACAGTCCTGAGCATGAAAGCTTTAGGCTATAGATAATTTTATATTTTTTTTTAGCATTGGTATGCCATTTAGTCCAACAGCACTATTGTAAAATACTTCAACAGTACTTTATAATAATTAACTTAGAATGTAGTAAATTATATGCATGTTGGAAAAACACCTGGCCTTTATACTGGCTTGCTTCATGTCGAGTCAGATAAGACATACAGCCTCTAATCCCCACTAGGATGAGATTCAAAGAGCTTCCTGGGAAAAGGACTGTGTCTGCTTGCATAAATGATTCAGGAATTCCACGGGGGTTGGAGCTAGGGGTGCATTTTTACAAAAGAAAGACAGCATGTATGAAATAAATCAAAAGAAATTTGCCTAGTCTATACTGGAAATACTCTAAGGCACTTCTTAATTTTTTTGCCTAGGTCTGCCAAGTAATTAACTAAGTTAATTGAGTCTCATCATACTGAACAACTAATCTACTTGCACTGTGATTGTCCATGCTAAATTTTACCTCTGTCTTCCACACCTCAAAAAGGCAGGAGAATGAAAAGACCCTGTGAAAAAAAAGGGTCACAAAAGGCAGAAAGTTCCCCTGACCTGCTCTACAGTAATTATTTCTTTTTGTTTGTCCTAGCTCTTATCATGAGGCATTAAAATCATACACTTTTGTAACCACAGCAGGTTCCCATTGCCCCTCAGGGCACTCAGGGCTGTCTCATCTCATTTCATTAATTACATTTCATGACTGCTGCAGGTCAAGGGTTGGAGGAGGGAGCAGCGTCCAATTTCAGAGAGCAGCAGCAATCCCTGAGACATCAATGAGAGACAGGGTTGGTTAAAAAACACCCCAACTAAAAGGATCAATCAGGAGATATCTGCTGTGAAACTTGAATTGCTCCTAATAAAATAATAAGGCGGCATCAGAGGTGCTAGTACAAGTACTAGCAAAAATACAAGGGGAAAAAACTAAATTAAATAAACCAAGGGGGAATTGCTAAACACATTTTGCTGATTCAGAATAATGACAGCAGCAGAATCATTGCCTCATTGTCTCAAGGAGGTTACAGGCAGAGGACTCCTAAGGGAATGCATTCTATCAAAATGCACACCTGGACTTCTAGCCTTTCAGGTGATGCAATGCAATTCTGGTAGCAGAGGTGCTGGGAAGAATTCACCAAAGGGTGCAGAGCTTGCCTTGAGAGCCCGACTGTCTCGCAATGCAGGGGCCCTGCTGAGCCTTCACAAAAACTTTGGGAATCTGAGAGGATAACACAGATTTGTGACACATTTTCACTTAGGGAGCTGAGACTGCTCAAGTTTTCCCCAGTAATTTCTGTGATGCTATACATCCTGGGATTGCACCAACGCTACACAATGCAGTCAGGAAAAGAGTAGGTATAATATAATGACAGTTATGCTCAATAGTTCTTAAATCTCATTGCCAAATCCTAAACCTGACAGTTTGCAGGTCCCAAGCTGGGAGAAAGGATGTGGAGGAAAGGAGGAAAAAACTGTTTCCAAGGTGCTGGAGCAGCTCAGGGATGCCTGCTCCCACAGGTGGTGCAGATCTGCTCCAGGAAGGGGAACAGGGAGCAGGGGGGGACAAATCTTTAGTAGCTGGCATTATTTCATTGAAGTTGGAGTTGATCTTTGAGAGCCTTTCCATTCCTCCTCTGCTGGAGAAGGGCTATCCCATAGAATAGCATGCATTCATGGAAAATGTATGTGATTGGCCTATCACTACTAAAATAATTGCTATTACAGATTAGACAGCAGCTTGTCTCCCCCATCACTCTCTGCCTTATTTCCTCCTTGTGACTGCCCTTGTGCTGCCTGAAAGTGCCTGTGCAATGTACAGTAACAATGGCAGGTGGTGCTGCTGCCAGGCTCGGCTGTTGAAAGAAATGTGCTGAGAAATCACCTCCAGCACCCCAAGGTGCCACACTGCCACTTAAACTAGTCCCAAAAGTGGGGTCCAGCCTGGAAAGTGACTTGCTAATAATGGCACCTCCTTAAGCAGCAGATTTGTTCCTGGTGTGTGCATTCAGCATTTTACATTGGGTTTTCAGGCAATTGTTTGACTTAGAATCATAGAACGGTTACAGCTGGAAGGGACCTTGAAGATCATCGAGTTTCAACCCCCCTGCCATGGGCAGGGACACCTCCCACTAGAGCAGGTTGCTCAAAGCCCCATCCAGCCTGGCCTTGGGTCACCCACATTCATTCCTCCTCACCTACCCCCACCACTGCCAGGCCACCGGATTCATCAGCCCATCTACTTCCCTCCTGCCTGCTCTGTGATCCTCCACACCCAACCTGCACTTCCCACCTCTCTGCACCAAGCCCTGGGACCCTCCAGCTATGCTGCCACCCAAAGTCATCATGTAACCAAACACTTCACAAGATACAGATATCACAACCATGATTTTAATCATAACTTCATGATTGTCATTATAATTTCAAAATGAGATTTCAAGACAGGAGAAAAAAACTTTTTGTTTGTTATAACGACATTTACTTTTCTCCTGGTCATCAATTTGCACAGGTCTTTACAGGAGCATTTTCTTATTTGGGACCAATTTAAAAAAAATAAAAGAAATAAAAAAAAGCCCAAGCCCTCTTTAACCTGGAAAGTTTTCTATCTGGTTTTACTGAAAACTAATAGGGATTTTTGGCACTGACAATATTGCATTTATAATGTCAGTAGCTCCTTATGAACTTGAACAATGAGTATGTTATGTAGACAGGACTCGATGTTCACAAGTGAATGAGTTTTACTGAGTCTATCTTAAAGAATAAATACCTACAGAGAAAAAAATCAAGCAAACCAGACCTGCTTGCTTGCAAATTACCAACTTGGAAATTATTACTGTCTCAGTATATTAAGGTCATTTAAAGTAAATCCAGTAGAAAATGACATTTTTTGGTAAAGCACAAATGTATCTTAATAAAAAAGAACCAGAAAGCCCCAAACATAAGTATGAATGTGCTAATTTCAATCATACAATATAGTGTATGCAGGTTTTCAGGGAGCCTCTGAATATTTTCCATTTAATTGGATAAATTTTCACTTTAGATGTTAAACTTTATAAGCAAATAGGATCTTACTTTGGGCTCTCGCCATTTAATTTCCCTAGTTTAGTACACACATGCTAATTACACATGCAGGTATTGTAAAGCACATTTCGTATGGTTTTTTAAATTTGCTTATATAAAAATCCCTCTGTTATTTCTCTACAAGGCACCAGCCCTTATCAGGTCCCTCATGTTCCACACAGTTTTGCTCTAGAAGTGATGTTACTGAAGAGCATACTGATCCCTACATTTGTGTCAGCAATTCCCCTACCAATGTGCATAACTTAGAAGTATTTAAGCAAAGGAGCTGTCAGTCTCAATTAAATTTGAGTTTGGTCTTTATGGAGTCATACTTTTCTACCAGAACTAAATATTCTGCAAGTCAAATTGTGCGTTGATTTGCCTCTGTGGAAATTCACCTCTTAAAACACAGCGTGGAGTAGTCCAGGTACAACCCTCAGTACTTCCCGTTGGGTTTCATACGTATAATTGGGAGCAGACACTGGCCCTAGAAGCCCAGTATGAACACAGACACAAACACCACAGGCAACAAGAGGAAACAGGAATGACTTTTCTGTAAATAAGCTCTAGGGCTGTGTAGGGGTGGGAAACAAAAGTACTGCAAGGGTTCTTTTGTGAATGATATTTCTTTTTCTTTTGCAGTACAATAGCATCCTCATTTTTCACCTACTGTTTGCCAGTGGCAGTGAGTATGGCCAGCAGACAGGCAGCACGGCCAGTCAAGGAGGGGGAGAGACTGATGCTCGGAAGGGGGAACCAGCCTTTGTGTGTTCCTAAACCGCTCCCTATTTCTGGAAATGCCAAACCGGAGATGAGGAAATCATTCAAATGGAGACACTCACCTTTCTGCTACTTTGGACATCTTTAAACAATGTCTCTCTATCTGCATGTTCAGAAAAGTTATCTGAGGAGAGAGATGACAAGGACATTTACAATCCAGGAGTTCTACAGTATGCATTGATCATATCCCAACACACTATTGATTTGTCTTTCCAAATAGCTTGAAAATAACTTAGAAGGAAATGGGACCCTTCCCTAGGTATTAGAAAAAGCTTATTAACTGCTTCCAACAGAGGTTTCCATTTCCTTTGGCAGAGACCCAGGGGAAACTTCAGAAGACACAATTAAAAGTAGGAAAGGCACATATTTGGGGCGGAGGTTCCTAGACTACTCAGGGCGCAATGTGATCCCTTTTTTACACCACGGTCCTCTCTTCCATTTCTCTGACTGGCATTACAATACCAGTAACAGTCTCGCAGCGCATTTGCACTCTGCTATGAACTGGTTCTCAGCAGCAGTCTGCAGCCTATGTACTCGTGATGAGTACTTCACAGTACTCAATCAGCCTATGATGGAGAAAAGCTCAAGAATTTTAGTGTTCAGGTTTAGTTCAGGAGACCACCCTAGAACCAACTGCCTAAGAAATATGTTTAAAGCTGCCTTTACTAAAATGCTAACCTAGAGATTCCTGCTTGTACTTCAGTGAGTGCTGCCTGTTGCAGCAAAGGAATTCTCAGGGAGAGCTCCCTGTGCCTAGGCAAAGACGTGTGAGTGGGTTGGGCATTCTTTGGAGTGATTTTGCAAATAACTTTTCCCCAGTTCCCTAAAAGCTCTGACTGTACACAGTCTAATGGTCACGCACCAAATGATGCTCTTCCTCACTGCCCATCCCCAGCCTGTGCCCCAGTATGCTGGCTTCTTCCCTAGCCTTTGTCATTGCCCACTCTTCAGATATCCTCAGTGATCTGGAAATTAATCTGTCTACTGGTCCACAGAGAGAGTAATATTAGATTCAAAGGTCATTATTACCCAAAATACGTATCATCATACAACCGCACTGCTCAATTAATATATAAATATATCTTTACATACTTACTACTTCACATGACATGTGAGGATCAAGGACAGGTAATGCATGGAATTGCTTTTGCTGATATCTCCAAAACCATATACATGTTTTTTTTTCCACAAGGTAACAGTTCTCAGAAGAGTTGCCACCTACTTACTTGTTTCCGGAAATCTTCTTTTGTAGTTTTGCGTACAGGCTGGGAGGGCATGTGTACAGGGCTCTGGGGCTGAGACTCCTCTGTAACCCCATATACTGACTGTGAGGAATCAATGAACAAACAGAAGAGATTATGGCATTTTTCTCTGTTACACAATGAGGAAAAGCGCAGTATGCAAAACAGTAAGGTAACAAGCCAGAAATTTCCTGCTGTTTACATCCACACAGGTCAATAATCATTCAGCCTGGAGCAAAATTTACAGATCAGACTGGGCTTGCAGGCGCCTGCACTTGGAAAGTCTGCAGGCACATTAGGAAAAGGGTTTATTTTAAATGTTAAAATGTACTTGATAATTTTCAGAAGCTCTGAGGGCTGTGTATGTTGAGGCTCGCAGGATGAACACTTTGAATGGTCATTGTGGTGAACCAAGCAGAGAGAGAAGAGATGAAAACATAATCCTATATAATTTTCTTCCATTTGTTTTAATGTCTTGATGTAAAATTACAAATTGAAGAAAGAGCTTAAGAAGGTGTCAATGGGTCAAGTTCAAATAAACCTCTCAAAACTAAAACCTGTGGATTGACCTGTAGCTATCCATTTTAAGGACAGAAACCTGCACTCATAGGCAATATCAGTTATCCTTTTGTTTAGTGCTTTTGGTTTTTATTTAACATTTGTAAGAGAAGTGTGAATAGCTCTGCTGCAATTTAACTTCCAAATGAAGTTCAGGAGTCTGGTGTCACCTCCAAAACTAATATGTACACAGAAGAGCTAAAACTTGCTGGAAGTCAAAGCACCCAAGTTGCTAATGATCCAGTCTTTGAAATGATTAAGACAAGTAAACAGCTCTGATAAACACGTGCCCAAATAATTTCTGAAAATGGGACCTAGGTACTTTTGCCAACTGTTTTTAATTTTATGGGAGTGCAGAGCCAGTAGACACTTCTGACAGAGCTCCTTGGTGCCCTTCTCCGCTATACCAGTCACCCAGCCTGTGCCACTCCGCTGGTAAAACAGGAACACTAATTTCACAGATCAGAACAAACCAGAATTGATATTTGAGAAACACTTTGTTTGGTTCTTATTGGGAAACTCTTACCTAATGTAGGTGTCAAGCATGATTTGCCTTTTAAAAAAACAACAAAACAAAACAAAACCAGAAACTCAAACTGACCTTTTTCACCTTTTGTGGGTTTTTCATACGACGACACTTTCTGATGTCCATTTCTGTGGTGTTCACACAGCCAGGCTGAAAAAACATGGTAATTGTATTTCTCCTCCATTTACAATTAACCTTTCTAAAACATACAATTAGATCTTGTCCAAAATTCTTTCCTGAAGTTTGTGATCCCATAATTATGATTGCTAAACAAGAGAGTCCAGGTACCCAAAGTCAGCACCTCAGCATCAAATCCATAACTTTGCCACTAACAGGAAATGTCTCAGCTGAGAGGGAGAGCTTTTTGTAGGAAGTCTGAGCCAAACTGGGTAAGTTGCTTTTCTTTTGTGTGCATAGCAAATAATCTTTCAAACTTCACATTTATCATATATTTCCTATCCAATAGTTCCATACATTCACATGCCTAGAATGTCTAAAATAATCTTGTAGACACTGGGCTTGTTTTGAACTGAGAGCAAAATCCATGTGGTGACTTTCAAGGTAATGTCTTCATGCAATAAATGGCACAGTGCTTACTAGTACTAAAACTTTCCTGTCAAAACCTGGAAAGTCTCATCATCAAAAAAAAGCTTTACCACAGGCCTGTGCACATCCCAGAATGCTCTCTCCTGGCTGTCCAAAATTTTTCTTTCTGTTTTATCCTTTTTCCTGTCGATTCTGAAATCAAAAGTATAGATGTATGAGCCGACATACAAGCAATGCTTTCTTCTTTATTACACTTCCTAGCTGGGGTTTTAACCCCATGACAAAAGATTTCAGAAGTACACTTTTTTGTACATAAATGTCACAGTCCCACTTGCAAGTCCATGAGTCATGATCAAAATATCACTGATGTTTGCTCCAATACGTGTCAAAAGAGATTTTCCTATTAGATGAGAAATTTATTTTAACCTCTGCTTTTTCATCCAGTGAGGGAAACGTAGTTAGATGCTCTGTGGCTGCAGTTTTTGAGTAACTTTGGTTGTGTGTAAATGAAGACATGGAAGATGGAGCAGAACTTGATAAGCAGAAAAAATGTTTTCAGGTATTTTTGTTTGGTTTTCCCTTCTAGTTCATTCAGAGCAGTGAATCCCACTGTGAATTCTAGCCCTGCCCTGAAGATTGAACCATCACATAAACTAGGAACCAAGAAGCTGAAACTAGCCAGCAAAAAAAGTTGATACTGGCCAGTCCATGCTTACTTTTCAAAGAAAACATAATGGAGAAAATATGAATAAGTAACAATGATTACATAAAGAATCTGGTATTTAAATTTCCCTCTTCGGTAATAATTGTATGCTGTAGATGGAATGCAGAATTTTGTTTTGATTTATGCTTGGTTTTGTTTTGTTTTTTTAATCTTGACAATAAACTTTTAAGTAACAGAAAGTACAGTTGCTACTGTTAACTTCTAATTTTCTCTTTCAAACAGAGCACTGGCATTCTGGTCAGAAAAAAATTCACTTAATTGCCTTGTAATTTAAAGGATAATTACTATGTACTTAAACAGTGCATAATTACAATATTATTAAGCAAAGAATTAATCAAAATGCCAAAGAGTTAATCAAGGATAGAGACATATACCTCAGCTACACCCTCAAGAAATTATGTTCCTTAACTTTTTAACATCTAATGCTGAAAGTGCAAATTCTTTCCAGTGGTACAGTGTGAGTACTGGTGTTCTCATGCACCACCCTTCACCAACCTTTCAATTTTCTAGGTGACAACTACATGTATGAAACAGACACATAATAGTAGGGACACCTTAAATCATACCCGTTTTACATGCTCAAAACGTTAA
Source organism: Thinocorus orbignyianus (assembly GCA_013400375.1). NCBI lineage: Eukaryota > Metazoa > Chordata > Aves > Ciconiiformes > Thinocoridae > Thinocorus > Thinocorus orbignyianus. The sequence continues at coordinate 1,828,598 of VXBW01007744.1, read as the reverse complement.
GAGGTTTCAAATAATTTTCATAAAGGGAAATGAGAAAAAAAATCCAAATACTAAATCTGAGTAAGTTTCATGTAGGTGGTACCCTATTTTCCACACTAATTTAGTTGCACAAGTCAGGCTGCACAGAGTAGAGGTACAATCCAGTCTACTGTAAATATCACCTTTATAATCACTTTAAAGTGGTGGTATTTTTATAATACTTTATAGTACTTTAAAAGCATAGAGTAATGCAGATAGTTGATAAAGTTCTGTTCTTTCCATTTACGCAAAACAAAAACACTCACAAAAGCAGAAGCAGAACAGCCAAGTGAATTACCCAAGGCCCCATGGTGGATCCAGTTTCAGGAGCTCCTGACCAACATATCCATGTGCAGATAATTATATCAATCTTTCAGATTCTGGGACAAACCTTCAGAACTGGCTCTCTATTGTTTCTAGTCTGCTGGTGATTAAAATTCACCAACACCTTCCAAGCTTAGCCGCAGTAAAGACTTTGACAGAGAAACGTTATCTTTACAAGAATCCCCTTCCCTTCACAGGTCTAAATGCTGGTGCAGTTAGTGCTCCAGGATTACTCACTTCACTTGGGCTTCAGCTTGCATGAAGATGAATTCCCACTTTCTTGCAAATGCTCTCTGAAGTCTTGCTAAGTTTTCCTGACAAAAGATGAAAATAATAAGAACAATTAATTCCTGTATTTTTAACTACTGCTTAAGAGCACAGTTAGCATGTCAGCTGTTTATTTTTTTCTTTTTTTTTTTAAAAAAATGCTGGAATACTCAAGACATGGAAGCTGGAAATGGTTTCAGGTGAACTATCCTGCAGGCAAAGCAAGGCTGTAACACATCCTTTCAGGCTCCAGTCAAGGGGGTCCTTTCAGGGAGAAGTCATGGAGTGTGATGAACACAGCTTGAACTCCACTATGAAAACAGTGATGGACTTGTTCCCAAAAGATAATACTGAGAAGCTTTGTGAAGCCGACGACTTTCATTTCTGATAGCAGATGGCTGCCACCTGCACGTTTCCCCTCTCATCCCCACTTCCCCTTCCTCCCCCCACCACTCTCTTCTCTTCTCTTCAGGCTTTTGCTGAAGTGCAAAGCCTGAGCATCCCTTGCTTCGCTCAGTCCTGCTCACCGCCAAGAGCATCACGCAGCTGCACAGCACTGAAGGCTGGGGATTGCCAGGATGATTCATAAAAGGAAATAGCTTGTTCTTCTGAACAATGAACATCACTAACTGCTAAGACTGGGTCCAGATACAGCTTCACTCTACATCTGAAGTTAAGAGCTCTGGTCCAGACCCATGACAAAGAGCGTTGTGATCTGGATGTTTGGAGGTGGATGTGACTTCATCACAGCTCAAGGTTGAATTTGGGACATGGCCAGAATCTCAGGCTCAAATGGCACCCCAAAGTCATGTATCCACACCCCTCCAGACAAGGAGGCATAGGAGACCATTCACCTGATGCTCTTCTCCAACAAAGCTGGTTCAACTGTTGCAAATTTTCATTGAAATGAACACTATTAATTTTACTACTGTTCTTTTTATATCTATTCCCTTTATTTCAAGAAAGCACATAAGTGCATGCATTTTAATGCTAGAAAAAAATCTTCCTACTATTTATTTTAAAGTCTTGAGTAACACAAAGCATAAAGCTTAGCCCTATTACCACCAAGTCTATGTAAGAGTTTCAGTCAGTCCTTATACACAGAAGATAACAGTTTAAACAAACGATTTACAGCTGTGCTGAACTGTGATGATTTCCTTAACTGTGACTACAAGAAAGAACTACTTGTAATTATCTGCAAAAACATTTTTTGAGGGTTTTTTAATTTCATTTTAAATTATGTTCACATGTTCCCTCTGGAGTAAATATGCTGAAACCAATGAAACATCACCAATTGAAGCAACATTCAAATTGAGCTTATGTTTAGTCAATTATAAACAAAATGGAATGCAATTATGCAAGTTTAATCATAACTTCAAGACCCCTGCTCTACCAGTATAAATGGGAGGCTGGGTGTTGCCTATGAATCCTGCAAGCAGAATTTAAAAATGAGAAGACATCCCCTGAAATGCTTTGTAGAGATTCTCTTTGGAAACTCCAGGTCAGTGCTGATGCCTATGGAGAAACATTCTCACACTACACCTCCAAAAATGTGTACAAAATACCCAGGGCTCCTTCCCATCTCCTGTTTCTCTCACTTGTGCTCAGCCTACATGTCCATTGCTGGAGCTGCTTCAGCTCCCATAATGACAATGAAGAGTTAGTGCCATTCTTATCTGATTGTCTCTAATTAAGAGAGCAAAGTTTGAATGCAGAAGCAATCTCTAATTGTGCAATGCAATATTCACATGAAAAATGAGAGGCTGCCAAGATCTAATTATTTGCCATCACTGGAGCACTGCTAGTCTCAGTAGACAACGATGTGCAAAAGTACTTAGCCATAGCCTTGCTGCATGTGTGTGGGAGTGTGTGCACTGCTGAACAGCCTTTTGTTGCTTTATGATAGATCTTTAGAGTACTTACAGTTAATTGGTTGGCTGTGAGCAATTTTAATGGTTTTAATAATGAAATCAACAATATGCAGAAGAGAAAACTCAGCAAAAGGATATGTATGTGCGTGCAGATTATTATATTCCTTCCTTTGTGCCTGTACTTAAAGATTAGAACTCTTGGGAACTCTGGATGCATTTCCAGGGTAGTCTGGATGATTTCTGCATGTGATTTCTGCATGATCTTCACTGAAAAGACAAATGGCATATATATACATCCACGTGCACAAAAGTCCCAAAATGTGGAAGCCAAGGAAGAAGGAAAAAGTCAGTACTTGGAAAAAAACCCATAAAATATATGCAATATACATGTTTTCAATTGTAATAAACACAAACACAGAAGTCCACTAGAACCAGCCTTGTAAACAAATCCCCCCCAAAAAAGCTCCACATTTGAAATTCAGTGGTTGCACTGTTGAGCTAGTAAAAAAAAAATAAAAATTCAATATAATTGAACGAAAAGTTCAGCTGGTCAGAACATCACACTCACAGGAGCCTTGCCCCTCCTGCCTGTCTTTCCACTCCTCTCCACCCAAACCCTGCACAATGTGAAGCCAAGCTGAAGATATTTCTATGGATAATCATTTCATAAAAGCTTGAGTAACAGTTTTTATTTGGCATATTGAAAACAGTGCAAGTCTAATATCTGAAAACTTTCCTTTTAAGGTATGTAACTAGATGGGTCATCAGCAATTTAATTGCCCAACAATGCATCTGAAAGCCATCATTTTTCTGTGTTAATATCTGCTATGTAAACTACAAGCTGTTAACTGCACCTGAAAGCCATCATTTTTGCATTTTAGTATCTGCTATATAAACCAGGAACTGTTAACTGGGAAGAGGAAACCAATGTAAACTTCTGTGTAATTTCCCCAATCTTGGAGGGTGTACAGCAGACGCTTTAATTTGAGACGCTGCAAAGCCAGGGATGTTTCCCAATCATGTTCCCCATGTTGTCTCCAGATCAACCTCAACACATTTTTGACAACTGAAAAAAAAGACACAGTAAAGGTTGACCCCAAGGTACAAAATGGCAGCATTCAACCGGCAAGCAAAGCTCTCAGCTTTAAACTCGAGCAGCAGTGTACCTACGGCTTCATAATCCGCCAGCTCCAGCCTAGCTTTGTTCTGCATCGTCCGTTTGCAAAGATAGATGGCTGAAGGAGAAACAGAATGGAAAACAATTACAGACAGATTATTAGTACTAGACCTTAAAAAAGAAAAGAAGTGGTCCATGCACTGTTTGTTCTCATCAGAAAGCAACACGCGGCAAGGAATGAGAAGGCTGAATACCAAGCTGACACTACCTACTAGTAATCTCGGAGGCTGTAAACATCTGGGACATCTAATTTAAAAGTGCTGAGAGTAGATGCCAGGAGCTAACAAGATGCCTGAGAATGGCACAATTGCTTCTGGGGCTGGTAAAAGATTTAGCGTTAGCAACCTCTTCCCCTCAGCATTTTGGGAACATGCCTGCCAAAGTGAGCAGCCCTGCACTTCTTTCCCGCTTTTGTTTAAAACAAAAACCAAAACAAAACACCAGGGTACTGAAATAAAAACAGAAATGCAAGTCAGGTCTTAGAAGTAGTATCTGAGCATTTTTTTTCATATGCTTCATCTGCTTTTTCTACGTGTTTCAAACTGTAAAGAAAAACTTTCTCGCATCTCACCATAGGCAGACACTGCAGAAACTGATGTGATTTGGGATTCTGAGAGTCATGATAAGCCCAGTGGATGACACCAAACCAGTCCCAGGCTGCCTGCTGGGAGAGCCTTGGCTGGACTGCCAGCTCACCCCATTTCCATCACAGGCTAGAACACCAGCTCCCCAGCACACCCTGGGTACACAGTCAGGTCAGAACTAGGTAAGAGAGGTGTCCAGTGCTCTCATTTTGGGATGAATTTAGATGTGAATTTTAGAGCTTGTGTTTTGCCGCCTTTTGTGCTGCAGGGCCAAGGACTTATTGTCCAACAGCATATTAAACTGGAGTGGAACAGAAGGCAAAGCACTATCAACATCAAATTGCAATTAATCTTTTTGAGAAAATTTCTGCTTTTCTTTGTATACCATGGGTCATTGGTTTCCTGATAAATACAAATTTTTGACACCTTTATAGATGTTTTTCATTATAAACATATTCTTCTACTTAAACATATACATAAAAAACCCCATGCTACTCCTGTAATTCTATTCTATGCTATTCTTGTACTTCTAACCTTCATATAATGCATGGTAACCATATAACCGATCAGTTCACGTATATGTATGTTTATACATCTCCAGAGCAGTTTCATCTGTAAGCCATTTACAACACTAAATAAAGTGAGAGTCAGAGAGCACACAGTATTTCCTCATGCAAGGCAGTGACCTGCCATTAGCAAGTTAGTTCCTGTCCTGTGAGTGGATCCATGCAAATAGAGGAAATATGAAGAGCTGCTGGGATTTCAGTTTGATTTGGGTCTACTGCTAGTTTGGGATTAATTCCTGGGAAGAATCCATCTGTACAGACCTCTGATATACAAAGACTGATTATAAGCATATGTTAAGAGGTTTCTGGGGCAGATAAAAATCTGTCAACTATAAGGCTCAGAGCTAACGCAGTTGCATCTTGTCCAGCTGTGGGTCAGCTTATATAGGGCTTTATTTTGAAGTGTACTTCAAAATTGTTTGCAGTGCAACAATTTGACTGTGAAACCAGTTATTTATCAGGTGCTATCAGAAGAAAAAGAACTTCCCTCTTCAGATTGTTATTCTGATATTTACAGAACATATATTTGGCACAGTTCAGACAGTTATATGTAAAATCTGGAAATTATTTTGCATGTAATGAACAGCATCGTGTTTTCTCCTAAGCAGTTCCCTCACTGGGACAAACATGCAAGCCTCTCCTAGTTTCCCTGCAGATGAGGGCTGCAAATGAACTATCAGATGACAGACACCATTGCAGGCTACTTCTCCACCCCAGCAAATGATTTCCAGAAACCAAAATGATGAGTAATTATTGCTGGGGAAACTAAAAAAAAAAAACCACCCTGATTATTCAGGGAGGTGTTCTAAACGGATCTTAGATTGTGAGATATTTCAAAAGAAGCGCTTCCAGAAGCTCCTGTTTTATGAGCACACACAGGGATTTACTTCCTCTTCCAATGCCACACCAGGATGCAACAACTGATTTTATCATTTAACTGTGAAAGAAGTGCAGTTCTGGAAGAGGCAGCAACATTGCATGCAGACAGCTAAAGATAACAACCCTGACATATTTTCTTTATGTATTATCACTGTCTGCAGGCACTCACATGTTTAACACACCATGTTGCAGTTTATTAGCTCATAAACCATGCTCAGTCTTCTCTTTTTTTGCCAGCTGTCAGCTGGTAATTTAAAAAAATGGGAAAAATAAGTCAGATGTCATAAATCAAAGAACTTTAACTATAGGTTGCCGTCAGTTATATACTAGTTTATTGATCAGCCAGATGAGTGCCCAGATGAGGTAACTCTTTATTGATCAACATATCAGATTCAGCTACAGATCAGAGTACATTCTCCCACAAAAGTAATACTGGTATTATTTAAGATTCCCAAGGAGCAGCACTCTGTTTGCCATAAATCCTGATGAAATGAACAGAGCTATGAGAGAATGAAGGTAACAGTAGGTAAAACCCTGGCCCCACTGAACTCGATGGCTCCAGCTCCATGGGGTTGAGACACCCTGGGATTTTGCTTCATGTATTTGAGAAGGGCACAAATTGCCCTCTGATGCTGCAGTCTGACAAGGCATTCTGCTGATGAAGGCTTTAGACAGCCAACAGTAATTATTTTACAGACACTATTTTTCCCATCACAAACTTTCTGTACTAACTTTCTATAATGAAGTAATTATACTCTCACCATAATCTGTGTTTTCTGGTTCCCAGCAGTTTGAAGGCCAGAAGTACGGTGCCTAAGAAACAAGATAAGCATTTTTTGTAATTTAAGAGATAAAAACCAATTCAGATGCAGAAGAGCATTACAAGTATAAAAAGAAGAATCACAAATTCTATGGCCCAGTCTCTGCCCCGTGGGGAAACACTGCCAGAGATCTCAGTAAACATGAGGAGGCTTTTCCAGGAAGGTATCACCTTTAATGTTCATTGCAGCAGGTAAATAGAGATGCAGTAATACAAGCATCTCTTGAAGAGGATGTTCATCATCCTGATGACATTTTAGACACTGTTGTCATCTCATCTGAATGTGGACCTTTTACCATCTATCCCCGAACCTCCTTTTTTCCCAGGAATTCATAGCCACCCACCCAGAATTGTTGTTGTTTTTTTTTTTTTTTTTAGAAGCATGAGAAACCTCATGGCCTTTTATATATGCTACACACCACATGCTTTTTTGGAGCCGCTACCAGGTTGGTTGGCAGCCTGCAAAACAATTTACTTTTTAAATATAACAGATGGCAGAGGTCAAAACTCAGCTGATTAGAGTTGTTCCAAAAGCAGATGTCCTGCTAAGATTACTGCTTTTATTTTCTATCCAGGTCCGCATACTGCAGTTGCTACATTTAATTACAAGGTATTACCTACACATGGCTGTATTTCACTTTCAACATGAAAGAAAAATAATGTCCCCGTGATCACACAAATTACAAAACTTGGTTTTGTGTTACTGATGTTATGCCACAAATGGGTACAGGATGTTAAGCACACAAAGACTATTTCCTGCACCAAAGGACAGTGAGAAAACATGGAGGGATCAAACAACACAGGGTTCAATGCTCATCACTGACACACATCCTATGAACTTCACAAGATGATGACCTACTGTTAAAAGGAGGGACTGATGTTGAGGTAGAAAGTAGCAAGAAGAGAGTAATGAAAAAAAAAACCCCATGATTCTATCAGGTTATTTTTACAGAAAAAGGCTGAGAATAACTGTTGTTGGAAATGACAACAGGTAAAGGATAAGCAAGAGTTGTAGGAAAAGATAAGGGGAAGAAAAGCCAATAAGCAGTCAAGACAATTTGATTATGTGGTTTACACAGGCTTAAAATAATGAAAAGAAATTAAATTATACTCTGGTTTTGAAATCTAGCTCCTAAAAGCTGCACAGAACAACTTCTTATGGCATCATTCTTTTAAAATAGAGAGAAATACAACCAAATGGACCATCAGTATGACCCCTGCTTCTGTCAAGTTTTGCATGACAGGAGGAACTGGACTTCAGAAAAGCAAGGGAACTGTTATAAATAATCCTAGCCTGAATGATGCCAGGTAACCAGAAGGTGGGGAGAGATAAGGGGAGGTCTGTGATCTCCTGGGCTTCTTTTTTCACCATGTCATTGGTCTCATGTGATAACACAATACCGCATTAGCTGTAGTCCAGTGAACATGAGCAGCAGCAACATCAGATGCAAAGAGGACAACAGGCTTTTCAAATAAAAACTAAATAAGAGAAAACAAATGTAACGGAGAAATGGGAAGATGAATACAAGAGAGGTCACAGGAAAGATAAAGAGAGCTGGCTGGGATGATGTAACAGAAAAATACAAATTCAACCAGTAGGATTAGGCAGTAGGACTCCAGGTTTGAACATATTCCTTCTTTTAAAGTTATACAATCGCCCAAAAGGAGTTGTGGCACCACAATCACCCAGTTATCCAGACGGCTGACAGAAGCAGATTTTGGAAAGAGGATGGAACTCAAGTGCAGGATGCTTTAAAAATTCAACACATCTAGAGGCACAGGAACACTGAGAAATACAGATGACTGCCAAGGTTACAAATCCTCTGTAAAAGGAGAGCCAAGGCCTGAAGCTTGCCCCCTCCCACACCACCATGTAAACCAAGAGAGGATAACAAATTTGAATTTTATGCTATACCCAGTTTGCATTTCAAATCCAAAGTTTGCCCTAGTCCATTGTGCACAGGAGGTGGATACTCAATACTGTGCCATGGTTAGAACCTAATGTCAAAACTTCGGAGTTTTGTTTAACTCCAAGTACAACAGTGTTGAAAACACATGACAAAAATAATCATGGGACATATCAGTTCATTTATGTAAAAACTTGGTCAGAAAGTAGAAAAAAGCAGATTTCTATGAAGGGACTACATAACCTCCTAGCCGGTCTTTCAAGATAACCTCAATCCCTGTCTTTATAGATCTTCTGGGTGCTTAGGGATAAAGAACAAGTGATATCAGGAGTATTACTGCAGGGACAGTAGAAGGAGTCCCAAGGAAAGCAGAGGGCTCACCAACCTGGAAACGATAGAACGTCCCATCATCTTTCAGGGTAAGGACATGGTCTGAGATTGGAAAGACATATCCCTGTGCAGCGATAAGACTTCCCAAGTGTATTGCTTCGCCTGTGAAAGAGAGAAAACAGCAGGGAAATGTCAGAAAGACAGGCACAGCACACTCTTCTGCCTTCAGCAGCAGCCCTGGTGATGACTCACATGAAGACTTGGAGCACACATGCCTCTCTACCCATACCGTATATCCTGAAACCTTCTGACCAAACCACACAAAGCAGAAGAGCAGAAATCAGCCTCACAGTATAGATGAAACTCTGCTCAAATGTTTAACTTGCTTGGTTTTATGTTTGCAAAATGTCACACCGCAGTTCAGCTCTGGAGTCTGAAATTCAATTCAAAGCACATTATCCACTGCAGGTGACAGCTGACAAGAGGCCTGTTCCATCAGTGAACCCCACTTGCCTCCATCAAATTCAACAAACACATGCAACACCAGGTCATTAGCAGGATGTTTGCTCATAATGACAAATCCTGACACTGTAGCACTGCTACAGTGGAAATGTACAGAGGAAATGGTGCTATGGTAAAGGGGAGCATGTATCCAACAAATGTCAGGGCAACCTTCACCATTGGAGAAGTATATCTGCACAGATTTTTCAGCCAGTGTCACATGTGAAAAGCTGCATCAACTTTCTCAGTGTTGCAAAGTACACATCAGCTGCTCAGCTGCCCTCAGGCAGATAATACTGTCTGCAGCTGAAATTCAGATTTGGGACTTGACTGCACTCACGAGAAAGGATGTCTGTATAAGGATGTCCTGAGTGAGACAACACTGCCTCTATCTCTGCTTTTTACGTGGTGACATTAGGCAGCAGAAAGAAACTGGAAGGAAAGGTGCTGTATCTTTTCCCATTTCAGAAAGAGAAACTCCTGGACCTGCAGACCTTTCCTTCTTTTTTCCCAATCTTTCTTTTCCCAATAGTTCTTAACTGTGCCAAAACAATTTTGATTTCTCTGAAGACCCATACACTGATCACTGTTTATGTATGATTACCCTTATCTATCTGCTGGGACAAATTAGCAGCCACCATCTGACCCAACAATGGTGTCTGTGTCATCCTTGGCCAGTAGATCCTGTAAGTCATGCCTACCTTTCTCCACATAATGAAAACCTGTCACTGCCTCTGCCTGCTTAACCACACACTTCCGCCAACTTCTTTTCTAAGTCTGGGAACAACCTTAAAATCAATCAGGCTTTGTTAGGGAGCAACAATTTTACAGCCAGGCGAAGACTCCTACAAAGAGCTTCCTGTGTGTTTCAGTGCAAGGCATTAGACTTAATTAAGATGTTGATTTTTATCTCTTTCCCTCCTCCTTCCCTGCAACGCTTACATCAACTTTGTTGTTCTACCAGTATTCTAAACTGCAGCAAAATAGTATCTACTGTCTAACAGCACACACAATACAGATGCAGTAGCTGTTCCTGCCCAGCTGTGGTCATGGTCACCTTACCTGGATCCTCAATGCTGAGGTTTTTCATAAGCCACTGCACAATATCAGCACCTTAAAAAAAAAAAAAAAAAGTGAAGAAAGCAATAAACACTGAGATCACAAGGTCTGAGAACCCTAAAAAAAAAACCATTGAGACAGAACTGACGTGAATGTTATTAATTTTTCATTTTTAATTCCATTGAGGTTTTAGAACATTTTTCCTTCTTGCGCCACTCTCTAACTACATAGTTATTGACAGGTACTAAATCCCAAGGAAAGACTCTGTGTGATAGGAGCCTTGATAAACCTTAACTCGGGTATTACTATAATGGTTCCATGTAACTCCCTCTCCCAGTTGCTTCTCTCTCCCCTCAGCATACAGGGAGTTACATTTCTTCAGGCACTAGCTGGTGAGGAGACGAAGGAGCGTTTACTGGCACCTTGCACCTGTAATGTCAGAGGCAATAGTCTAAAAGTACAGAACCAAGTTATCAGTCAAAAAAATGACAGAAGAAAGTCTCACTTACGTCACAGACAAGCAATGTCTTGGAGAAGGAAGTGGGATTCACTGTGCCCCTAATCAAGCCACTGTTGAGCTTTCGCTGCTAGTAATCACATCAGCAGCATGGTGGCCAGGAACAGAGAAGTGAGTCTTTAAGACTCATCAGGTAGTTTAATAGGTTTTCAGGGCCCATCAAGCAGAACAAAGCTTGTCGCTATTCTTACAAACAGCAGAAAGATCTGCAGGATTCTCTGCATGTATACAACCTCTCTGTTGCTCACAGGGAAATCACAGAAGTAGAAAACTTGTCCTTGCTCAGTAGAAACTAAGGCCTTTTATCAAAATACAGCACGACAGGCCAGCAAAATTTAGTTTAAAACCCATACTGAGAAATTTATGCTTAGAATGAAGCATAATGGTATGTACAAGTCAGCTAACATGACTTTCCCAAAGTCAAAGTCAATCAGCAAAGGCAGTTGGAGGCAATTTAGCAAGTCCACGCCAAGTCATGGCAACTTGCAGCACACCATAACGATGCCATGTCTGGATGCAGACCTAACACCAAGCCCATCCCAGACTAGAGTCAAATTCTTGAGAAATAATTGCATTCATATACAGTAGGCTAATAGACCCAGTAATACTTAGTGCTACACTTCATAAGATAATGATTGAAGATAGCATACTAGAAGGAACTGATCAACCGTATGATTTTCAGGCTTACTAAACAAACTCCAGAGGACCTTATTTGCATGGAGGACTTCTGAGTTCAGACACAGTGGGTACTTTAACAAAAAGTATAAGCCACACAATGCTTGTTCCAGAAAAGGTCTGAAGAACATTTTGCTTTCTATGGGCCCAGAGCATCTGCACACCCTCACAAACTCTAAATACAATGATGGCCACAGAGAGAGAGCCAACAGGCAGTGCTACTGTCCCAGATCCCTGCAATATCTTCAGGTCTTAGTGACTCCCCCAGACTGGTGAAATTCCCACTAGAAATGTGCATTCCACCCCAAAGAGAAGAGGATGGCAGCTCCCACTCCCCTTGACAAAGCAAGCTGACCAACATTTCCACAAGGAGCATCAATAAACCGTCTCCAGGCAGCCTTCAGTGGCAAGGAGGAATATGGACCTGATCCCCCTACTCCCCCCACCCAAGGCAGGTGAAACAATTTACTTGTGCCCCACAGGCAATCCACAGAGCTCCTGAAGATCAGGGAAGCATCTGCTTTCACTTAAATACTGGGCAAACAGATGTGACCAACAAGCAGCAGCTGGGCACTGTCTCAATCTGCCGTGTAGGTACCAACAAACTAGATACTAAAGCACCAATCACAAACTAAGAGCAATTTAAGTTGCTACTATCCTACTTGCAAAGTCATTCCAGAACCCTGTTTTTCGTTTTGCCTTTTTTTTTTTTTAAGATAGAACTCTTTCTGTAACTTCCCATCCTAAGTTTATTACGCAATTTGTATGCATTTGATATCACACCTGTATTATCATTTAATTGAATGAATTAATCTTCATCCTTGAAAGTTCCTCCTAAGTGTTTCTACATAGGGCTGACACATTGCCTCCCTACCTCCATTTCACTCAACCAACCAAACTACTTTAATGTTCTCTTGAGATGGTTCCTCCCTCTACCATTCAGAAACGTTTTAAATTTAAGTTCCATTTCTTTGCACTGAGGTCTCCAGAACTGCAGGCAGTACCTTGTAGAACATCTAACCAATGCCTCTGGACAATGGTGCCAGCACTTTCCTGTCTCTATTGAAACCATGTTACCAGATGCATCCTAAAGTCACATTATTTTTTTTAGAATAGTAAATTTATTCAGGAAAGGAGTCTGAGGGATCCAAAACTACCTGCTAGATGAGAACACCTCTAGTGAACAGTGCCAGCTGAATAACATATAGGGAAAACGTTCAGAGCCAGTAAATATTGTTTTGGCAAGTTTGTTAATAAAACATTCTATTCTATAAATGTGGATGTTTCCTTTTGTCTTTTACAAAACAAAAATATCCTAAAGATAGGATAAAACATTTGAGGTTAGAAAGCCTTTCAAGAAGACCCAAACTGAAGTGCTTCTGTATTGTTAGAAACAAAAATCAAACCTCACAAAATGCTGTCTTTGTTCAACCTACATCAGAATATTTCATGGCTTTTTTGTTCATCCCCAAAACTAAGAAGTCCACTGTTTCTCCCAATTTTGGTCTCAGATTACAGGTTTGCCGTAATCTCTTAGGCATAGTATTGCCAAGTGACATGACAGCTGGTATCTGAAAATCATCTAGAGTAGTGCATTGCTTTGCTCAAAGGAGGTGAAGCACCTTCTGCAAAATCCTCCACCAGATATACAGGAATACTTAACGCAGGATTCAATCCCAGTCCATTTTTACACAGTACGATCATGTCCCAGGCTCTGCACCTCTTTTGAGGAATCTGTTCAATTTTCATCAAACTACAATGAAAAATTCAAGAAACACTGAAAGCTGGTTCCCATGTCTTTCTTCCCCCTGCTATTAAGATTAAAAAGGAAAGATTTCAAGGGGTGAGTAAACTGAAGGCACCAAGGCAACCAAAACTCCTGTGATCAGCCCAGCCACTCTGGAACACTTGAGATCAGGGGTTTTAATTTGTCTCTGTTGAAAACATGTAGTAATTCCTGAATGTTGCCAAGAGCCTGGAAGATTTTATAGCTATTCTCCAGTTGTCCTGAGGCAGACAGATTATCTTTCTGCTGAGTTTGCTGAACCATTATTTATCACCTGCCAAGACTGATTACTCACCCTCGGGACAATGACAAGTCTTTCCTTCCTCTGTTAATTACTGACATCATTAATAGCCATGTCACTAATTAATATTCAATCATAATGAAAACTCTTTACTGCCATCTCCCACACCACCTTCAATTTTTAGGGTTACCCTTACACGTTGCCTTTGCCTCTGCTTGCGGCTGTTTCTGTCACCGCAACCTACTCTTGCCTACCTAGAAACACTATTTATGTTCTTCTTCAAATGAGAAAATTCAAATTTATCCTTATAAGACATGGTGAAGACTTGAGGGAATTTTTACAAGGCTCTAAAAAGACACAGATTACTTTATCTGTAAGTTTTCCAGAAAACTTCATCTTAACCTCTCCCATAGGTTAAGCCAGACAGAAGCTCCTTGCATAACTAACAATCCCCAAAAGACTTTTTCTTGCTGATTTTCAGATTCCACAGTTCGCAAGCTCTTTCAGAGGACACCCAAGGGAAACCCTTGACGTTGACACGCTTCCACTAAACACTAATAGGGCATTTGAGATCTTCTGAAAACAAATAGTTGGGTGTGTTCTCATAATAGAAAACGTTGCTGGATCCAGGTGGATGAGCGTCTCCCACCTCCTGTGTGCTCTCCTCCATACATCTACATTTCCTCTGAGTCAGTATGCTCAGTTCAAGGAGAGGCAATGGTCTGTGTGAACATCCATTTCCTCCTCACCTATAATGCAACACAACTTTTTGCTCTAGGCACTACTGTTGAAGCTGAAGTAGATCAAGTTGCTTGATACCAATAGTTGCATTTTTATGCTCAAGTAGATTCACAACGACCGTTTATCCAGCTACCTGCTTTAGAGAGAGACCAGCAGTTTTACATTTCTTGCTATTTTCTCCATTTTCTGTTCAGGCTCAGTAATCCCGTAATAGTAGCTAGCGTTCTCAGAAGGCCATTGCCTGTCAACATGACAAACGAGTGGCCAGCTATGAAAAGACAAATTAAGTTCACAAGGTATGAGGCCATTGGCAAGATGCAGTTAATGAGGTAAGTCACCACCACTGTACTTGGCACTTTTTCTATTCAACCCAAGTTGTTACACCTCTTCCAGAAAATTCAGGACTTCTTTGGAAAATGCAGAGCCACCTATAATCAGATTCACTCATCTTCTACATACTCTGTGAAATGGCAAAGGCAGACAGAACACCATATTTTCCTCCAGCAATTTCTAAAGATGTGTTGCTGGTTCTGGGCAAAGGAGCCAGGACCACTGGGGTCTACTTGTCCAGGGGACTGCACATGTCCCTGACAAGGCATACTTATGTACAAACACACACATGTATGAAAATGAAAGACACAATAGTATTTCTGACACTTCGGCAAACATGTGCATCTTCCTGTTTCTTCTTACGCCTGATAAGACAACTGCATTTTTTGCTGAGTGTCCTGATGTGGCAGAGCTGGTGAACATTGCTGAGCAAAGATCCATGGTGATTTGACATGGGACATCTTGCACTACCCATGTGTGGCACCAGTGACCAAGGACTAAAATCTGTCCTTTCTCATGGGAGTTACTGAGCTGAGCCCTTAACACTGGAGGCCATCCAGCAACTACAGCCAATGAGGGGGCATTGCTTTGGATCTCAGGCTGTTCACAGCCTCACATTGCACTGCCAAATACTAACACTGAAGAAAATGAGGTCTTAAAAAATTTAAAAAATACTGTCTGATCATGTTATGAAAGAATTTGCCATACATATATCTCTACAGGAACAGACATACGATTGCTTCATTATTTCCTCTTTTTCCAGTATTAGAGTAACCTTAGTATTCCCTGAGCATACTTTAATAGTTATTTTATAAATATAAAATATTTTTTCCATAGTAGTTGTTTTGGAGGTCTTGTGGTGAGTGCAGGGTGTTGTTTTGTTTTTTAATTTTCACGGAAGGGATATAAAAAATGTGAAACCTTCAGCTCCTTCCTAGACCTTATCTACACACTCTATGACACACTCTCTGGGCAAACAATCTGTGCCTTGCTTCTGTTGTCAGTCACCTCCAAACTCAAGGTTCAGACAGCGTTTTGATGAACAGGTGAAAATGCATTCTCCTTCCTGTCACTTATTCTTGAAAATAGATGAACCCGTTTTAGCAACAAATTTTCCAAACAATTTGCTCCTGAACTCAGACCAATCTTATAATATTTCTATCAGAAAAGCAAGACTGAAAAAAACAATAATCACAAGCAGTCAAAATGACTCATAAGAATACATGCATATGTGTATGAGCAGCCACTCAAGCTGCTTTCTACCCTACCAAACACCCCAATCACACCATTAAATGGTAATAACATGTTTTGGTTCCCCCAAACAGCACTGGGTCCTTGGTAAATCTAGGACAAAAAGGTTAATTGATTATCCACACTTTTACCACCGGGCTTACAAAAATAAACAGCGAACATCATCCATGATAAAGGCCAAAACAATTTCATACAAAATTTCTCAAGACCTCCCGGACTTGATGCTACTATTTTTCTTACACAGAGCTCCCCACTGACTCCCAGAGTGATTTCAGCTAAGTTGGAAGTGTAGACTTCTGTTCACAGGAGGGATTCAATGCAAAGGAGGAGGGGGGAAATAGAAAAATCTAGGTTTGTCCCTGTATTCTGCTACAAATATTGGGGAAGCACCTTATAGAATTTGCCTACAATAAGCACATAAATAAATACCAATGACAACTAAAAATAAAATCTCAGCAGTTGACTCAGAAAATGTGGTAATTGCAGCTCTCCTCTATCAGCATGTGGTAATTGCACCACTCAGTGTCAGCAAGGAGCATCATCAAAGCTACAACAGCTTAGAGCTTCTAGCAATAGCAATTTTCCTTTACATTATATTCACTTTAAATCTTGTTTGTGAATTATTAACAATCACCAGCAGCAGGAGTGTTACCCCTTTTTGATCAAAGCTGCCAAAGTTTTTAAGGAGTCTTTTTTGTTCATCATAACTTTTTGAGTGCTTGAATTTACAATTTACTTTTCTTGTAACGAAAAATTTGAAGATATACTACTTTATGTGAAGTATGAATGAGGCTTGGTGGAAGGTGGAAAGCAGCACACAGTTAGGTTGCGTGTGAGCATTCCAGGATGATAAAAGAATGACAAGGACAAAATATTTGTAAATGTAATGGGTTCAAAATCTCTGATCATCTGCCTTTTCCTGACAACAGCACAGGTTATTTATCACAGTGTTTGGGCTGATTTGACATTCCAACCATTTCTTCATCCCTCCTCTGTCTCCTTTACTGTTACTTACAGAAAGCTGTTCAGTATGATTGCCCGTTTATACCAAATGTCACTATTTCAGAGATGAGTCCATATAAATACTAATCATTGGGATTTGTATCTTGCTCTTGAACTTAGGAAGCACACTGTACCTCTCTTGCATGAGTGTCCGTTTTGGTGTAAGCAAAACCATCACGGATTTATCAAAAGCCTATTAAGATTAACAACTCTGATGCTTGACTCATGCATATTCTTGTCCGTGACACAAGGCCCTGAAGCAAAACGAACAGCAAATCTATTCATAAATCCTTTCACAAGAGGGAATAATGACCCAGACTCGTGGCTGCACTGCAAGGTATAGTTAGACACTTGTGGTGTTGGGAGAGTGACAGAAGATAACCTTCCAAGGAAAGAGATAATGCCAAGGGCTCCTGGAGTCATGGTGGGGAAAGAAGATGAGCAGCTGAGGGCATCAGCTCAGGGAATGAGACACCAGAGTCGCAGAACTGATTGTGTGCTCTACTTAGGAATTGAACAGGAATTTCTAGCAACAGAGTGCTAACACACTTTGAAATAGCTTACAAAGTAATAGGCTGCAAATTCCCAGTGTAACCATCAGCACTGCAGTGCAAATTCAACCTTTGTCTCCAATATGTATTGCACACAACACACAATCTCTCCTGCTTGCCTTTTAAATATAGATGGATGTGAAAGATGAAAGAGGTTTGGATTTGCAAAATCCAAACTCCTCGGGTACTTTCACCTTGTTAGTAGCTCCATCTTCTGAACTGCTATTTGGAGGGACTTTTGCCTTCTCATCAAACAGACCAGGCTACCAAAGAACACACATCCTCTATGATGCAAACCCACAGAGGGAGATTTTCACAAGGCAGGAATCAATAAATGACCAGACAAGTCAGCACAGAGCTGTGTGGGGGCTAATTTGCCCAGATAACGAAGATAAATTAGGTTGCAAGATCTCAGAGATAGAATCACAGAATTGTCTAGGTTGGAAGGGACCTTTTGGACCATCTAGTCTGACCATCAACCAAACTCTGATAATAAACATCACTGAACCATGTCTCTAAGCACTATATCTAGCTGTCTTTTAAATACTTCCAGGGATGGCGCCTCAACGACTTCCCTGGGCAGCCCATTCCAATGCTTAAGAACCCTTTCAGTCTAAAAATGTTTCCTAATATCCAGTCTGAACCTCCCCTGGCACAAGATATCATGGCCAGACTGCTTTCATTACAATGCTGCCCTTTTGAAAACAGTTCAGGGAGCTTCACACAGTGTGAAAACCAGCAGCAGAAGACAAACCCACAGACAGGCTTCTGGCCTGCAGCACCCTCCCATCAACAACACTTAAAAGCAGGCAGCCAGTGCTGAGGATGATGCCACTAGCTAAGCACCCTGAATTTAAAACAATTGTTCTACAGTGGCATTAGAAAGGCTGAGCCAGCAAACCTCTTAATGGACACACAGTTAATCCCAGTGAGAGAGGTCTGCCAGCACAGCTTAAACCAGGTCCCTAACTGGAAAAAAGCGATACCAGCAAAAGATCTTTTTCCAGTTGACCTGCACCAATATAAAGCATTTGGTGGCATGCCAGCCCCAGCCTAGCTCTTGCTCTGCTTCGGCAGAGTTGTGGCACATCAGCCTAGCCCTCTCACCCAAGGCTCAGCCGATAGATCCAAGCACATGTACTCGCTCCAGAACTCAGAATATATCATCTGCCCTGCTGTGCCATGCCCTCTGCCATGCCATACCCCCTGCCCTTCCTTTGCTTGGCTAGAATTTGGCCTGCTCTAATGTAGAGACATACTGTGCGACTTGTGCCCAACTCTTGTTCTCTCCTCAGATGCAGATCTGAACAAACTGCTGTTACGACAAATACAGGAAGAAATGGCAAAACAAAACAAGTGAACAATTCCACACTTTGCATCATTCAAACCTGTACCTGTTCCTCCTGTAACGCCCACAAAGAGGAGCACATTGCCTTGAGAGCCATCAGAAAGGTATACAAGAGGCAGCAAAACCGTACCCTTGCAGTCCCAGCCTCCCAGCAGCAGTAGTTACAACATTTAGTAGTAGCATTAGAAGTTACTTCCTTTTACAGATCAATAAGAAATTGCAGATGTACCCTTCCACCTACAATTGATCATAAATTTACAGCCGCTTTTCAGGCTGCTCTGCCTTTGCCTTACTCAGACTACTGAAGTGGCTCGCGTAGCTCAGCAGTTTGGCTCCCTGCCATACAGTAGTATTTAAACACTGTTCCCCACGCTGTCAAAATGATTCAGCAACAAAACAGCAAGGGAAGCAACTCTGAGCACTGCTGGAATTGGGGCTTTTGAAGATTCCCGTGTCAGATCTTGTTAGGTCTGAAACATTTTTGCTGCTACCCAATTCACGCACACATATCCTTCACATCAAAGGTAATCATTCTGTCATTTCAATCATATATATTAGTATTTTTAATAGCAATTTTTCTTTTTCTCCAGAAAAGAGGAAGATCAATAAAACGTAGAAGGTGACTGTGTATTTCAGTATGTGACTAGCAGGGCATTTCACACTGTGTCCTCGTTCACAGAGTGGGTTTCAAAGGCTGTCACATCAAGGTCCTCCTCACCCTCACCAGTGCTGTAACAGTTTCCCTGCAAAGGTGTAAATGTCACCAACTGGTGCAAGACAGTAAAGTGCTCTGAAAGCTGCAGCATTTTAATGATTTTGCCACAATATTTATTTATTAGGAGATATGACCCTGTAATCCTCACCTATGCTGGGTTACTATGAATTTCCACAGTGATTCTGTTTGCAGAATCACTCAATTTTTAAACTTCCTAAAGAGCTCTGGCCACAACAGTTCTCTCTCTCTCACAAGATCACACACTTCCATGTCAACTGCAGCAGAACTATTGCCTCTTCTATTATGAAAAAGGATAATTACCATGACCTAACTCTCTGAGAAACCAGCTTCATCCTGACATGTTGCTATTGTTTTCCCACTTGCTCTTCAGGAAAGATCGAGCACCACACTTGGTGTTTGTAGTGATGCAGGAATAGCCGCATTACCTGGAAAATAGCATCTGTAGCTCTTTCCCCTCCAGGAGTTCATTGTCCTGAAAGTGAAATAATTGGTACTGTACAGATTCCCCCCCCTCCTTTTCCCCGCTAGGCCTTTCAATCACATATAGCACAGGGTGCACTGGAGTGCAGCTGGACCCGCTGGCGCTCTGTACTGGAGCAGCAGTCAATGAGGGACAATTCTCCAGTGAGATTAAGGTTGCACATATAATTTATTTTAGCCAAGGGTGACACCACACAAACTATTATCATACAGCAATTACTGACAAGGCACTTACTGCCATATGAAACAAAGAGACAGTGTTAGCACTAACACTAGATGTCTTATTTTAAATAGGGCTCCTTAAACAGTACGTAAAAGGTGCTTATCAGCAGCAAGGAGCAGCTGATTTTGCTGGCAACAGCTTATTCCTGCATTTCAAATTTGGGCAGCATATATATCAGTGAGAATTTTAAATACGCATAACAATCTAACGATAACACTGAAACAATCAACAAGCACAACTCTGTTAGCGTTCATAACTAAGTAACAAGTTCAAAATAGGTAAATTATTCCTTCTTTATTACATTTGATGGATCTCACAGGGCATGCACAGTAACAGAAGCCGTAAAAACAACAATCAGCTTCTCTTAAATATCTGCGCACTAATACTGTGTTTCCTGTTTGGTAAATATCTACAAGTTAATTTTATGAAGTAACCTCTGAAAGTAAGAAGCATTTTAAAAAGCTATAATCTGCATTAAATACATAACATTCGGCTTAAATAACTGAATCTATTGTCAAAACACCGTGTAGCTTAGAACTCCCAAATATCTTTCTATATGAATTTTAGGAGGCATTTTTGTTTCCACACTGAGACAGAAAAGAATCCAATAAAAAATTTTCCTTTCTACCCACCCCACCCCCCCCAAGAATTCACAGACCAACATTTTATTTAACTCCTTTCCATGTAAGTATGGGTCTGGACTTTGAAAAGCTGACAGGCTGCTCCAAAGCAGCGATGATTTCAGAGCACAACAGACCCCGAAGGCGGGATGGGCTGAGGGCAGACACAGCTGCACCTCTGGTTGTCACCCAGGCAGGAGCACAAAGCACAGCCTCCATAAAGCCATCCATCACACAGTGAGGACCAGCCTTGTTCAAAGTATCTCCTCTGAGAGCTTCATGGTGCAACAACCTCAACAGCAGCGGGACAAAACAGACTGCTGCTGCTTTCCAACAATGCCTGGGTCTGAGATCCAGTGGTTTCACCGGCTTCCTTCTGGAAACCTCACGAGGGTGAGAGAAAGTTGTTGACTGTTGCCATTGACTCTTGACAAAACCCTGTCTGGTATAGCACTCCCAAAACAGTGACACCAGGCTCATCAGCCACTTTGTGCACTCTGAACTCAGCCACGTCCCGATGAGCACGACAGGAACAGCCTCGGACCTCACAATATTTTCTCAGCCCAGACAAGTTCGCACAAACCAGCCTTATAATGCAGCGAAACACACTCTCGCACTTTCAGTTTCTAAATAAGTAAAACTCAAAATCCTCTCTGCGTACATTGAAAGCTTTTTTTTTAAAGCCAGCAACACTGTATTCTGTAAGGTCTTGGGAAATATTTTAACTCATCAGATGTTTTGCTGCGATAGGGGAGAGGTCTTAAAAGAGTTTCAGAGAAGAGTTTCACAACTGATTGGAGAAACCAGAACTAAATGAATACTTTAACAAAAAACCTTTCTGCCAATATTAACTTTTTTAAAAGATCCCCCAATAAAAGCAAATACATTTCACTTGCGCTCGCAAGACTTCTGTATTTGCTTTCCAGTAATAACAACCCTTTCACATTTATACTGTAATATCCTCAGGGTCCCACCAGTAAGTGCTGTGCAAATACAAAGCTGATGCCCTACCTCTGAATTCCATTACAGCCGTACGCTGACTGACAGGGGGGTCAGAGCAACAGCTTTTCAGTGAGCAGTGAGGGAAAGCAAATGCTGGGTTTGTAGATGTGAGCATATCTACTGGAGACCTACACTAAAAAGTCCTACGCACCAACACCAGAACAGGGACTGCATCACATGGATTTTATGGTAAATCAATGCTTCTTAAAATACAAAGGCGTTTTCGCAAGATTACAAACATTCTTAGAATCACAGAACCATTTAGGTTAGAAAAGACCTTTATGATCGTTGACTCTAACTATAAACTAACATTTGTCTTGAAACAAAAAGGACTGTGCCAGATCTCTCACTGCTGGGGACAAAAAAAAAAAAAAANAAAAAAAAAAAGGGAAAAAATCCCAACCAACACAAAAACCGACCCCACAATCCTAAGGCCACCAGCTGAATTACTCTACTCTAGTAACTTAATGAAGCTTCTTCAAACACTTGCAGATCACATTCTCACTTAAAAGACACGTTGTCCCTTCCCTCGTTTCACCGTTCTGCCCGTTCTCCCTCCTCCTTGCCCCAAATCCCTGGGAGATGGAGCTCCCCGAGCATCACCAGGCTCTGACACGGTCTCCGGGGTCTCCAGCGGGCCGGCTCCGGTGCCGGCGGGGAGCGGGCCGGCAGCGCCGCGCTGGGCCGGCAGGTGGCGCTGCTGGCCAGGCAATGGCAAGCGGAGGCCCAGCTGAGATCCCTCACAGGGTGCGAGAGGCGCGATGAGAAAGTCACGACAAATCAACACTTCGAATCACAACAGTAATTGTACCCGGTAAAGTACAGCCATGGGGTTGCAGCTGAGAACAGGCGTGGAAAGGCAGGGAGGGTCTTTTTTATCGTCTGTTTATTTTTCGCTTTCACCTCAAGGTCCCGTGTTCGCCTGGGACAGGCTCCGAGGTGCGACGCCTCTGGTGTTTCCAGAATGAGCCGCCAGCATCTCGCACCAACAGCTCCANCCCCTCCCATCCAGTTCACCAGCCTCCTCCCACAGTAAAGTTGGGTACACACATTCAGCACCGCTACGCTTGATCAGATGTTATGATTAATCATCACTGCGTTACCCTACTATTGTACAGTGGAGCTTCTGGTCCCACTTCTTCCACACATCTCTTCTGTGCTTGTTCTTGCAGCAGGGACCATACATGAGTAATCCAGCAAATTACTCTGACCTGTGCCCCTGAGGAGGGATCGTACAGAGACAAAGCCATGGATTCCTCTATTTTTATCTCATTTTTCCTGCCTACCTCTCTATGTGACAAAACATTTTGTTAGACAGAAGTAACTTTTGTCTCATTTTTTCCCCTGCGTCTAACGTGGTCTCTTTTGGAACTGACTTTCTTCATTTGTTTCCATTGTACTGTTTTTTAGGTGACTTTGCTGTAGTACTTTCAAAACACTTTTTTCCTTTGAAACTGTTGTTTCTTTCAATATGTTCTGTATTTTCTATTGTTTACATTTCCCCTCACTCAAGTGACTTAGTTCAATTCATAAGATGATAACTTTAACCCATTTGGATTTGGGTGGGTTGTTTTTCTCTGGGAGGGCAGAAAAAGTTCAGATGAAAAATATTCATGCAATTTTTTCCTCTTGGGTCCAGACTTTTCAAAATCTGATCACACTTCTGAAATATTCCTTTCTCTCTCCAGTAAAGCATAAGTTTGTACATTTAGAGAAGGCAAGGTCTATAGTGCAGTGAAAAAGCTTGGTGTTCCCACTAGGTCTCACAAATATATCCATAGAGAATGTTAGAATACTGATCTCAATAAAAAGCGCAGGAAGAAAAAAAATCACACATTTAATCAATTCTGACATAGGAAAGGTCTCGCAAGTGGCCTTGTATTTTCGGTGAAAATGTACAATTAGCAAGTTCCAAACCAAGACGTATATTGGAAAATTGTCCTCAGTGAGCTACTGGGAAGCCTTTACTGGATCCCTCTTCTCAGGACTCCAGCCTAGATCTCTCAACAACAAGAGACTCCAAAATGAAGCATAATCAAGATACAGTGCAGGTTCTTGTGCTACTTGTAGAACTCAGCTGGCATTGACCATTCTTCCCTTACTCTTTTCCCATTCAGGGAATTTGGGGGAATTTTGTCCCATTACTGACAAAAAGTGTGAGAGAGAATAGCTATGCTTCAGCTAAAAGTGAAGTACAGGCAGGAATTTCTAAAGCTTCTCCCAGACTAACCCTAATGCTGAGACTCCCTGGAAGGACCTCACGCTGATGGGGAAGGTTCCTTATTCCTCCTCCTGGCCACTCCGCATTGCCAAGGAGGGCACCACCAACAACTGCAATGTTTTGTTACATAAAAACCAGTCCCAAGGAACAAGAACATAGATGCTGAAAATAATGACAGATATGCAAAAGTAAATTATACCTACAAAATCGAAATGGTCCAAATGCTATTCTGAAATATGTGACCATACTTTTCACTGAAGTCAGCGCATATACCTGAATGTAAGTCAGAAACATGTAAGATGACAAAGTCCTTTTCTGCAGCTCACTGTATCTGGACCACTTCATCTAGTGCACTGGAGCTTGGCATCAGGGATGTCCAAGCTTCAGTTCTGTACATTGCTGTAGGGCTTTGGAAAGAAGATATAATGTTCCTGCAGCTCAATTATATGACTGAACAAAAGTGTAATAATAATACTCAGGTGTCTCTCAGCAGGGTTGGAAAGATTAATGAATTGATGTTTACCTAGCACTTTGAAAATATAAAACACTATACAACTTCATAGTGAGTAAAACATTAAAACTAATTCCTACCAGTGGAGCTCCCCAGTCCTGCTCTCCTGTGTTGAGTCTCTCTTCTGTAAATGTTCATTTCTGCTTTTGCTTTCACAGATTGAAACCTGACAGTGCTTTGTACGTTTTGCTAGCTTTATGTCCAGAGCAAACCACAGCAGGTCTCAAGATGGGTAACTCAGAATACTGTTTCCAACCTGAGAGAACGAATTGAGAGGGTAATATTTACATTCTCTTGCAAACTGCCTTGTGCAAACACACTTAGTCTATGACAAGGTCAGGCAAATTTGAAACCAAAATCCCAACCAAGTAACTTTCTCTTGACAAGATACTACTCGGCATTTGTTCAGTACTGTCTAGTACTGGGCAGGTCCCTTTTGTAGGGCTCACAGATACTGAGCTCATTCAGCCAAGGACCGTGTCCTTTATTTGACCCATTCTTCTTACAACATTGCACAGCTTCAATGCTCCAGTCCCGGACAATCAGCTCACACAGCTTCATGCCATGACTGCGGCTATTTGTTGCTACAAACTTTATGCAAAGGGTGCCAGATTATGGCTAACCCAGAAATTTGCTGCCAGGAGCCGGTCTGGTGAGAGGAGAAGAGATTAAATCAAGAGTTGATATTTGCTTTTAGAAGTCGTAACGGTCTTCTATGCATTTAAATTTGAAAACACAGAGAGGTGTGTTACAGATGTGGAGACGACAGCCTTATGACAAAGTGCAGTACATCATGACAAATTATTGACCCACTTCTTAAAAAAGCATCTCTCACATCAGTTTCATCTCATGTTCCTTCAACACACCCTCCCAGGATCTAACATTGCAAGCCACAATCAGCATGCCCAGCTTTGCCTCTCTGTCTCATTGAAAATAAAAACCTTTCTTCAGATTACACCTACAGAACCCCAGAACACTGGTCCAGCCAAACGACTGTGTTTCTGCCACAGATGCTTTTGATGTTGTGACTAACTCTCCTTAGATTTAGATCTGGACCTCAAAAATATCAGGTTTAGCAGTATAGGTGGTCTTGAGGTTCCCCTGAGGATATCAGTTCCCAGAAAATAACAAGCACATAGATACATCAGTCAAACCTGATATCACAGAAGCTTCAAAAAATACAGAAAAGGACAACAAACTTGTGGCCTTACCAGTAGGCCATTAACAGATCAAAGAATCACAAAAAACTTAAACAGTTTAATGTGGTTAACTGTTCTCCTGCTCTTCCTCCATCCCACAGGAAACACAGCTGTGGCCCCCGATCTAGATAGGTAAGCCAAGGGAGAATAGATTTATCCCTTGTTTGAAACAAATACAAAATTATAAGAATGTGATTTTATTTCACAACCATTTCAGATTTAAATTTGCAGAAAACTGGCTGATTCAGGATATGCAATCACATCCAGGAAGCAGAGCAGTGACAGCAAAGCAGAAAAGCACACAGCAAGCTTACCACAGGCAACAAAAAAACAGTTTTCAAACATTTGCAGATGCTCAGGAGCTAGACAGTTGTAGGTAATGCCCATCTGACACACTGCTTGAAGGAATGGCCAGTTTATTCCTTTTGGGCCACATGGTGCTCCTGAGGGGTTCAAGTGAGGTTCCTACCCTTGCACAGCAGCTTCCAAGGTCATCCAAATCTTTGACTGCAGGAGAAAGAGTGCCTGCGCTGCTGGATTGCCATCAGAGCCAGTAGGGGGTTGTGGGTACTGTGGGAGGCCACGGGCACCTCCACCTGCTAATTGCTCTTCCAACTCTTACACTTCTGAGGCTTACGAACTGGGGCTGGAATTTGGCTGCCTCCAGCCTTTTGGCATGATTCTGTTAGCCACTCCATACCACCAGAGCTGCCCAGGGAACGCTTTGCCCTGTCCCCACATCAAGCTGCCCCGTCTGGGCAATAGCTGGTTAAGTTTAGATACTAAGGAAGAACATAATTGCCCACCAGTGCAGACCAGTGTGACCACTAATGAGCTCCTCCCTGAGAGCTGCACACAAAAACCACAACACACCCTGCCAAATCACACGCTAATGAAACAGCCACACTGTTGATGGGACTTAATTGCTTAGTATTAAAATAATGCAAGAAAAGTTGATCTACAGTAACAACAAACAGGGAGGGGGTTATCTTGCTGTTACCCTTTTTGCAGAAAGGTTATCAGTGGCTATCAGGAATGGAAGTAAATTGGTTTTCAGGTTGGCTTAGATTCAACTAGATTATTTTTTTTTCCGATTAAGATCTCTTCAATTTTATCATCTGGTTGTTAAACGCATGTTTTTGTCTTAAATCTATTTTGGAGTAATTATATGGATTATGCTGGTTTAGAATGCTCCCTTTTATGAAACTAAATTGTTGGGTATTTGTATGCTGTCTGTAATTTGGTATTCTAAAGTAATAATTCTGAGAGCAAAACAATGCAGCTCTTTGCCTGCTTCTCCTTTTCTTCTCTCTAGTTGTTTGCACTCCTTTGCCTCCCTGAGTACACAAAGACATAGACCTTTCCTTCAGATTATGACTGGGCCATGGGAGCCTAATAACCATTCATGCTTTTGAGAATTTCCCCTAGAGAGATTTGCTACATCTTTTAACTATAAGGGATGTCAACCTCAGATAAAAAACCAACACAACAAAAAGGTATCCTAAAGATAACCTTTCTGTATTTTTGAAAGATGATGCTGGACACAAGGTTCAAAAATACCAAAACAACTTAAGACTCCTTTGTCCCATTTTCAAACTGAAAGGCTCTCATGAACCTAAATCCGATCAGCTTTCAACAAATATTTATTGACATCGTAGTTAGAGCCATTTTTCTAACAGCAGACTTAGTTTTGCAAAGGCACTTCAAGTGTTTCACCTAGTCTTGTAGATACTGGAGGAGCCTGCTCTCAGTTTCAAGCATTCAGCTCTTTCCTGAGCTGGCATATATACCAGATTAAATTCTGTAACTCAGCAAGTTATTTCTTTTCCCTTTGCAATTCAGCAGCCAGCATTTTTTAAAACTGCTTAAGATTTCTGTGAAAACCTGGGCACATTTTTCCTCTGTTTACACTTCAATGTATAATTATACATTTTAAAAAACTTATCCATAACAGGTAAACAACTTAGTTCATAGGGAGCAAAATAAGCACTTATGTAATTCATATTGATCTTCCAGTGCTGCAAAGGTATCTTCTGAAATGACCAATTATATATATCAAAAAAAGAAAAAGAAGCATTTTCAATAGGTGTTGGTAAGGCACCTACCACAGTACACAGATGCAAATCTCTAACAAAGCACCCCTAAAACGGACAACCCATTTTCCATGAACAGACTAGCCCAGGAAAGAGGAGTAGGTGGTGACAAAACAAGAAGGCTTTTTTTAAGATCTTCTCTTTCATCAGCATGGGCCCTAACAGCGTGAGCGCTACTTTAACCACAGTAGTTGCAGACTGACAAACCCCCTTTTTTCCCTTGGTCTGGTACTTCACGCCTTGGTGTGACTTTTCCAGCGCTCACACAATCTGCTTTTATAGTGTTGGTACTATTTTTAGTTGCATAATGTAAAGCGCTTCATGGCCCTGAGATTATTTAGGAAAAAACTCATGCAACCCATCCCTGAATCTATCCAAACCGGTAACAAATCCTTTGGCTGCTGAAGAGCAGTAATGAAAGGGAATTTAATCTTGACATTCCTGGATTAAACAGTTGACAGGAAAGGACTAGAGGACTCAATGGTACAGAAGACAGCTGTTTCCAGAGCTGTGCTTAAATTGACAGAGTCTAGACGCTTTGAATGAGAGCCTGGTAGAGATAGAGAAGCTTGTCGCAGCAGAGGTGGGAATCCAAGTTTTAATGACTCAATTAAAGAATGCCAAGGCCAGTGGAAAACACTAAGCTATTTCTACCTCCGTGTCCTTGCAGCTGCCCTCACGCTGCCGTAGGTGTAATTACATAAGATGCACAATCCTTTACTGGAAGGTGGAATTATTTAAAGAAAACAGCTGGCAAATTTAGAGCTAAGTAGGAGCGCAGAAACGTCACTGCTGAACCAAGAATGTCAAACATGACCCAGATACCTAATTAGAAGTTATGCTCAAATCTAACTGGCACAGGGCTCCAGAAACAGCCTGACTGAATATAGTAGAGAGGCTGCAAGAGATACATTCTTGAGCTTTATTGCCCTGATTGCATTAGATACTGTTCTGATCTCTCCAATCTTTTTCAGCTTTAATTTCACGACACTGATTGCCAGGGAAGAGGGAGGAGGAGCAGCATTAGAGTAATGATGCAAAGAGTCTCATCTGTCAGCTTTGAGGGGAGTGTCAAGGTTGCCAGAGAGCTTCGCCCAGCACACAGGTGGGAGCTCACTTGGCTTCACATCCATCCCATCCCCAGAAGACCTGCCCTGGGCCAGCTCCTGACCCTGGGGACAGAGGAGCCAGGACTGCTGTCCTGTGCAGTGCTGGCTGTGGTGACCCCTCTGCCTTCAGCACCCCAGCCTAAGGGGTCCTTGCATCCCCAGAAAGAAAACTGGGCAACGTGGAAGAATTCACAAAACCTGAATGCCCCTCTGTCTTATTTATGCTCATGCACAGAACAAACGTCTGCAGCCAAGTCCCAAGCCACCAAAGGGATTACCAGTGTAAGGGAATATGACACATTAATTAAGAATGGCTCTATGAAAGCTAACTATAATCAGTCAAAATATTACTTTCTTAAAATACAGTACTCTGCAAGAAGCAAGCTCTGGATATGTTTATTTCAATTTTTCCTTACGCTGTTCTCCACCAGAGCCAAGAAATACGTTCCTTTGTGTTTTTAAATAAAAGTATCCAAACAAAGAGTAATACACTTACAGATATCTGCTCAGCTGTCTTGTACAAAAGATTAGGGGAATGCACAGAGATAGTTGTTATCTGAGTAAGTGAGATGCTCCCCATGGGACACCCCTTACCAGTTAATGAGGAAGAACAGTCTGCAAAGAAAGACTGTAACATGCCAATATGCTCTCCTATTGGAGCCAAGACATAAAATGATGTTTGTAGACTTGGTACATCTCTTAACTTGATGCTCAAGGCCCATTGCTGACAGCAAGAGCAAAAAGGCTGAATAAAGAACAAACGAGCAGTACCTCATTGACAGAGCTGGTGCCAAGACGTACTAACATGCTACATAAAAAGCAGAAACTCATTAATCCGTTATTCACCATGGATAAAAGCAAATGTAACAGAGTGCTTACCAGACTCCTCCTTGATGGACATCTTCCTGTTGGGAATTTGCACGCAGGAGGAAACTGGGTAATGTGAGTGCTCAGTGTGGTACTTCACCTCTGAGGGAAGGTGGTTATGGATCAGGGAGGTTACATTACCCCACACTTGGCACTAACACAGTGGTTAATGGAGAACTTCAGACAGTTCTGGTGCTCACTGTTCAAAAAGTTGTTAAAAACTTGGGAAAGGGTCCAGGGGAGAAACACAAGAGAAATTAAAGGCCTGGAAAAAGTGCTTTGTAGTCAGATGCACTTGCAGGGCTACAATTTAATAACCTCACAAACAGAAAGTCACATGGCTATTTCACTGCAGTGACTAGGAATGTTTTGGGGGAGAACAGGTACTTTTGTTATCAACCATCACACCAGGTTCAATATCAGGTGGTTATCTGGACCAAGTCAGACCAGAAACAAGAAGTAACTTTTGGGTGACAGAAGGGTGCTTTAAAGGACTGTCACGGTTTAGCCTCTGCGGCAACAAAAGTGCCACGTGGCAGTCCCTTGGCTCCGCCCCCCAGCGGTGTGGAGAGGATAAGAAAGAAAAGGCAGACTCCTGGGTTGAGATAAAAACTGTTTACCAGAGCAACAGGTATTGCAGGGAAACAGCAACACAAATGGAGGAGACAAACATGAGTACAATACCGACCGCACCCACGCCGCAAAGCCACGACCCGATCCGACCCAACCGCCCCCGACGCCGCTAAGATGCGCCCCGGCGCCGCCCGCCCATATATATGCCTACGCCGTGACGTCACCACGCCACTTCCGGTTGTGGCCCCTCCCCGGCTGGCTCCCTGCTGCGCCTGGGCCTGGCACACATGGGGTGGGATGGCTGTGCCGGAGGGAGACAGGGGAGAATCAACCCCGTCCCTGCGCCAGTGTCTCTTGTAGGAGAGAAATACAGACAGCATTCAACTAAATAACACTGGGCACCTGGCAGATCTCTCATTTACTAAAGAGCGTGGGTTTCAGTCTAATCAATTCAGGAAATAGGAACGAAATTTACTGAACACTTAGGGTAAAGGTAAAATATCAAAAGTAAAAAAAAAGAGAAAAACCCATCAGAAATTACTCACTGGGGTGAATTTGACAATGATTATGGAATCAATCAGCAACCAATCAAGTTTTTTTTTTTTAAAAAAAAACCAAACAAAAAACAAAAACCACACAATCCTATCCACAATAAAAAAGGTAAAAAAAATAACAGAATAATACTTTCTATGAAATACAACACAAAACCCTACAATAATTGCATGTAGAATGTAGAACCTTTCGCTGCTACAAACATACATTGCTTTTCTTATCAACCTATGTTCTTTTTTATGTGTGTGTGAGTATAATTAGCATTTTACATTAACCAACTTCTCAAAGTTTCCTTCATATTTTATTACTCCTTTCTAGGTAGGAGTTAATCTGCAATCCTGGTCACATTGTGGAGGTATCTGCATAGAGAAAATTCCTATTGTGCAAGTGACCTTGTAGTGGAGTAGAATCCAAGAGACACTCTTCTTGCAAAGCATGCAGCCATCAAATAGGAATTAACTGAACAAAGACCTAATTGCTTAGTTTTATTTCTCTGCAGGACCAAAATATAATTTTCTTCCCTGCATGTGGTAGTGAATCATACATCAAAAATATCCAAGCTCATCAATTCACACCATACTCAAAACAAATCCATGGGAAACCAGCATGCAATTTTGAGAGATTTATCCACACAGGATAAAAAAAAAAAAAAAAAAAGCTAAAGAAAACATGTAAATGTGTATTATTTATGATGATAGATATATATGAAAAGCTGGAAAGCTTTTTGATTTTCCTGTTTGCCATTTCTGAAGGAAAGTTCTGAAGCCAAATCTATGATAGTCCCAGGTGCTGGTTGTAAATGTACAAGAGACCAGAGCTGAGGATTTCTACTGGAACAGGCAGAATAAAACAAGTATTCCTCAACCCTCCAGTGTATCCACACAAACCAGGTAATGCGGTTTGTCCAGCATAGCACTATGCCAACCCCCTTCAGCTACATCATCTTCTAGAGATGTATTCTAACTGTCCCCGGTGCAGCTTTTAGCAACAGTGATTTCTAACTGGTGCACTATTTATGGCTGGTAAAAATAAGCTGGTGCACTGTGTAATAATTTACACTATTTAAAGTCAAAAAACTCAAACCAACCCTTCCTTTCCATCCCACTCCCAACAGATACATTAATGGTAACTTCAATGTTGTAACTGAGATAAACCATACACAGAAGAATTATTTGCCTAATGTATGTGTAAAAGAACAGAAAATTATTCATGAGACTGGATTTACAGTTACTAAAGTTAACTTCTGCATTTCATTAGAACACCACATTGGTTAAAGTCAGGAAATTTAAACTCTAGAACAAACTGTTGTGTTTTGCAATGTAAGCCCTTTAATTAAAATGCAAGTAAGAATCCGCTCAATAAACAGCACCCTGAAAATTACTTTGACTAAAAAAGCCAAAGAACAAGAGATAAGAATGAACAGAATGTATGCATGGAATAATGAGGCAGATGTATTCACCAAATAATGGGAGGGGCTCCTTTTTCTAATGGCTGGAAAAGCATTGAATTAAAGCAACAGATTCATAATAACAGTTGCTCCTTCATTTTGCTACTGATTACTATTGGGCACTTAGATATTACTGCTTTCGCAGCACCTCAAGGTAAAAATGGTTTGTCTAAGGGTCAGATCTCCACACACGCCTCCATGGGTACGGGACTTCTCAGGCACAGCAGGAGCAGAGCTGCTCTGCTGTGGGTTTGATGCTTTTCAGCCCACAGGAGTGCTGGAGACTGGGCAGAAACAAAGCAAGAAGTGTGAAAAAAACAAACCCGTGTTGGTAGAGCCTTCACCACGCAGCTCCCAGGTTGCTACGAAGTGAAAGCAGGAGAGGTGAAGTATTGCAGCTTGAGTGCAGTCTGCTCAACACTTGCATCCAAAAAAATCAAAGCCACGCAGTACTTACAATTAATCTCTGGTCTTTTGCTGTGTCATTCAGATCTGGAAACAAACTTTTGTAATAATGCTGCGCTTTTGCAAATAGCAAGATGAATGCAGAAAAGCATTAATCATTCATTCCTATGAATTTCTACAGGCATTGAAATATTGTTGACTTTATTTTTTTTAATGCCTTATTCATTAGCCACAATATTCCACCAGCTAAATGCTGTGTTTCAGAATAAAACCGCAGTCAGCAACAAGAATGCTCTTAATAATATGTAACTTTTTTTGTTATTGTGGCTGAATTACCAATTCATCTAAACACTGGAATTCAGCGGGTAATTTATCATCAAACCCGTCTCCATTTTAGCTTTGAATTTCTACTGAAAGACTGAAAAAGGCCTAAAAGCAATTACTGGGAAAAAAAAAATTATACCATTTTTAATAGACTTGTGCTGTTCCAGGCTCATAGCTTTCATTTGATACCTCCCAGTAATTTTTGTGCTCATATTCTTCAATAAGATAAATCATAAACTTGTGTTGTTCTAGGTTCAGCCCAGGTGATTAGAAGGTCATCCTGGTTTTATTTTCTCTTTTGACAACATTTCTGGTGACTGGGAGGAGCAGTCACTATCACTGCAGAAAGATAATGCTGGGCCATTTGGTGATTTTTCATTGTACTTTCATTGCCCACAGCAATGCCCACGTAGCATGATTGGTTAAGCTTCTGATTTATCATCGCTTCACTAAACAGATACAGAGGTTCAAATCCAGCAAGGACAAGTAGGACCAGGAAGGATCTTCACAACTCTAACGTAAGGAAATTAAATTCCTCATAATATTCAGAGAGCACTGGCAAGGCCATTTTACTGACTGACTACTACAGTCTCAGGATGTGTTTTGTAAGTGTTCTGCAGTGGTCTAACCCAAGTTGTTTATGCACCCACTGCTGTGATGTGCTTTTCATGCAGTGTTTTCCACCTCAAGCATGGCTGCTGTCAAGTGCTGTCATATGAAAGCACATGGTTACACAAGACGCCCAATTTTGGACATTTTAAGTTATGCTTAATTTCATTTAATAATTCAGGATTTATCCCATAATGTGTGCACACATTTTTAAGGGATGCAGAAGCTTCATGTGATGTATGAGCACACTGGCGAGTGCAGAGATGAGCAGGGAACTGAGAACTACGGACAAGACACACAGAAGTGGCATCACTAGGAGCTTTGAAACACATCCTTCCTCTCACAGCTCCAGCCAGCTGTGAAGCCATGCACACCACGATATTCGGGCTGGGATCACATCACACAGCTGGGGAGGACCACTACTGTGGAATGAGATGCACAGGAAATGCACCACAGGAGCTAGATCTGAGCTGGGGAGAGCCCAGCACCAGCACAGCCTGGATGCGATGAAGGTGAAGTTGAAGAACTGAACTGTAGCTGGGCTGCAGCAGAGGGCAGTGACACACAAACACTAGCAGTCCTCATGCTGCACAACGTTTACAAATGCAGAAGCTTGTCCTTCATTTCTAGCATACAATGCTCACCACTCTTAGGCTTACTTTTAAGAAAAATTGCACGCTTTTTGTGTGCATTTAAGTGTACACATGCACAGATATGGATAGAAGTATATCAAATATTCACCGTTTAAAATATTCATTCTGGTTGCTTTCTCTTATTTCTTTGACAACCATATCCTGTTCAATTAATCTGCTATCCCCCTTGTCCTCTGAAAATCAAATCCTTTAGCCTCTTAATGACAGGGAAAGAATTGCTACACTTCAGAGAGCTGATTTTCATCTTTCCCTCCACCCTATCCCTCTCGCCCTTTGAAAGGCAGGAAGCTGGATGCACATAAAGAGAAAAGGGAGGGAGGAGGATGAAGACAGTATAACTCTTTGGCTCCTTAACTGGGTTAATTTGTCTCCTGGCATGGGAACAGAGAGCTTAAGAGAAAGCTACAGGAAAGAAAAATTGCAAGGCATGCACTACTTGTGTAATAGTTGACATGTCTAATGCTACGTGATTCACAGCAGCTTTGAAATACTAGATTAAAAGGTATAACAACCTTCTTATTGAAGGAAGGATGGATTACATTTCCATTGGGTGCAATTTGACGAACAGATGCATAAAAGAAGAAAATGTAAGTTGTGAGGTGGAAGCCCAGTCTTGACTTGAATTAGTTTAAATGAAACTTGCTCAGAACAATCGATTTTTGATGAGAAATAAATGGATCTGTATGCTTGACCAGCCTCCTACACACAATTGCACAACGCTGTTGAATTTATTGTGTAGCATCTGCTCTAGTATACATGGAAAACCACCAGAAATTATACAGCATGATATCAGTATATAATAATATATGTAAATTTTAACCCAAGAGCATATTCTTTGTATCAGTTATAAACCAGGAAACATAAAAAATTATTTTGGATATTGACGTACATTTTGGCAAAGGTTTTTTCTTGCTTTGCTTGTTTTGACTGAATGGGCTCACTCACATTTAATCAAAAGATTGCACTTGGTTTAGATTTGGGACTTATATATATATATATGTGTATATATATATATTTGGGACTGTTTGCCTGAAACAGAGTCAATACTGCATTTTAAGTCTCTTGTTTCTCAAAGTAAAACTGCAAAGGAAAGACAAAATAAAATAAATAAAAGAAAGAAACAGAAACAGAAGATTTTGTCCTGGGCTGGATGATCAGACCTAGAAACTAATTTTGACAAACGTTCCAGCTGTTGAGCTTCAGAGACCGGTGCTGTCCTGGACACAGGGATGGATGGTTTAGACCTAGAATGAAACTTCCCAAATGTTCAGGGAAATCTGTATCAGGCTCAGTCCTCAGTTAAAACCCTACGGTCAGATGACACACGCAGCCTGATGGGCAGCCCAGGGGAAGTCCAATCCTTGTGCAGCCATCTTACAGAGTTATTTGGTCCCAATGAAAGCAGTTTCTGTAAGGCACTGAGGCAAGTTCTACCTCTGAAGTAAAGAATTAAGAAAGTGGACATTGTGGCAGAGCGCTCAGCATTGCAGCATACTCTCTAGGCCATGCTTGGTGATGGGTGCTGGCTCCTGTCAGCATCACCAGTCCTAGTCCTGCTCCCCACACCCCTGACCTCTTTCTTTGAGCAGTTCGTCAGGGTAGGGACCTCTCAAACCTTAGAGATAAGAAAACTGCTCTTCTCTTGCACCTCTGGCTGCCACATCTGGATGAGAGATGCATTTGAGCTTCTCTGAAGGGAAAAGATGATGAATCTCCAGGTTGTTCAGCCTGAAGAGAAGGCTCCAGGGAGCCCTGATAGCTGCCTTTCAGTACTTAAAGGGAGCCTACAGGAAAGATGAAGAGGAACTCTTTATCAGGGAGCATAGTGACAGGACAAGAGCAATGGTTTTAAACTGAAAGAGGGTAGATTTAGATTAGATATTAGGAAGAAATTCTTTCCTGTGAGGGTGGTGAGACACTGGAACAGGTTGCCCAGGGAAGTTGTGGATGCCCCTTCCCTGGAGGTGTTCAGGGCCAGGCTGGATGGGACTTTGAGCAACTTGGTCTAGTGGAATGTGTCCCTGCCCATGGCAGGGGGATTAGAACTAGATGATCTTTAAGGTCTCTTCCAACTCTAACCGTTCTATGAATCTATGAATGTCCTCAGACTTGCACCAGGGGAGCTTATTTTGCCATAGATGTATGAAGCTGTCCAGCAGAACTTGGCTGTCCTGAACTGCGCTGTCAGGGAACACTATCAATAATAAATTCTCTCTTTCCCAACACTATGGGATTTCCATACTCCAGCCAAATGCATTTACTTTGAGTGAGTGACAGTCAGATGTGCCCTGGGACAACTCCGTAGGCATTTGCCAAGACACATGCTGGCTCCTTCAGACAGAGACACATGGCAGTTTAAACTTGGTTTAGACTATGAGTCTCGAGTAACGACAGGCCATCTGGCACATATCAGCAGTGCTGGCACTTCTGCTCAGAGACACCTGGGACTTAAGACAGACACGGCAGGTCAGGAGTGAAATGCACTGACAGGGCTGTGTGCCCAAAGCTTGCATGGCAGTGCTTAACCCAAGCTGGTACAGCTGGGACATCACCCACCAACCTGTTCACAGCCACACAAGCAGCTTTGGGAGCAGAGCAGGATGACAAGTGAGCACCAAGGTAACTAAGGGTCAGGAACAGCACGTGAGCGAGATGTCAGCTAGAGGACTGCTGCTGGATGGAGGAGGCATCACTCAAAATGGAGCTGTGGGCACAGGCCTGCTTGAAGTCAAGGGGTTACAGGTCAGAAAGAATCACAGAATGGCATGGATTGAAAGGGACCTTCAAATCATCATCTGGTCCAACCCGCCTGCCAAGAAGCTGTATCAAATCTTCTTTGGAGGAGGGCAGAATGGTGCAAGGCTTGTAGACTGAACGTCTCCCCTGGGTTGCAGTAGCAAAGATGCTGGTACACAGGACCAGGAGAAATTTGGAGTGAGGCTGGGGGCGGGGAGCAGACTGGGGAGAACAAAGGCTTTCTGCACTGGAAAGCTCAGCTGTTGCAGCACTGACTTCTTTCTGACTTTTTTTTTAATATAATATTCATAGAATCACAGAATCACCTAGGTTGGAAGGGACCTTTTGGATCATCTAGTCCAACCATCAACCTAATACTGACAAAACCCATCACTAAACCATATCACTATGTCAACCTGCCTTTTTAAATACCTCCAGGGATAGTGCTTCAACCACTTCCCTGGGCAGACTGTTCCAATGCTTAATAACCCTTTCAATGTAAAAATTTTTCCTGATATCCATTCTAAACCTCACCTGGCACAACTTGAGGCAGTTTTCTCTTGTCCTATTGCCTGTTACTTGGAAGAAGAGACTGACTCCCTGCTTGTAACAACCTCATAGGGCCAAGTCCAAATCAGTGGGAGAAGAAAGTATATGCATTTGGTCCTCCTACCAAACAGAAGGTTAGTTTCAAGATACAATTGTATGAAAATCAAAAAGAAGATTAGAAAGCCAGTTTTACTGCTGGTTAGTATAATGAGATGTTCTTGCAGCAGTCTGATGACTGGGAAAATAGAGATATTGCCTTTCATTTACAGAAACAAAAACATTACTAAGGAAATAGTTTTCTCACTAAGAGAGAAATGTTTAACTCCATCAGCAGCAACTGCCACCCTGCACATTGGCTGCTGAACCAGCCTGGGCATGGGTCACAGCACTACTCAATACTTGCCCTCGGTCAGATTTCATTCCATACTCTAAACTTAGTGTTGGACAAAGTCAGAAATGTGCACACAGATGCCACACAGACTGGTTTCATATTACTTTCATTCTCTGTGGCTTGCCCATAAAAGTGAAGACTTAACCAAGAAGATAATGGTGTGATGCATCCTCCTTTGACTGACCTACTTCGAGCCAAAAGCCAGGAAGGATACACAAATCTACTTCTAATGCAGATTAAAATGTGCCTTTGGCACAGCATCCCCACACAGACTCATCATACACTTAAAAAAAAGGGATCTTCATCCTTTTCCCAGATTCCTGTTGTTGAGAGAAGGCCATTAATGATAAATCCCTGAGGCTCGTTCTCCTTGTGTTACACAACGCCTCATTCATAACTTAGCTAACAGGATAGATGAAAGCAACACAGATGAGCGGTTCATTCCCTGGTATCCAAACTTTAAATCAAACACCCACTTCGCTGTATTATAAACAGAGCTGCCTGTTTACAGCACCAAGGTGCTGCTGTAATGTTTCTTTTTCTTTAAGATTTTACATTTTCTCCTGTGAGAAGCAATTACAATAGAAGTGTCAAGCAAAAATAAACCCCTGTTAATCACAGTCACTGTGAGCCTGCCAAGTAAATCATATCTCAGTGTTGCTGTTCCATTTTTCAGGTAGAAATAAAAAGTGTGTATGAGAATGCCAGAGTCTAGAAATTAAGCTCTTCACAAGAGGGGGTCCAAAGTTTCTGAAAATACAAGCTCTTCTCTCGTGTTCATGACACTGACTGGAATTATACAAGCACTAAAAGTGAATAGACAATGATCGTAAGAATAATTCAAGTTGAAAAAATTCCCTGGAGGTCATCTACTCCAACCTCCATCCAAACAAGGCCAAATGCACGGTTAGGTCAGCCAGCTCAGTTCAGCTGGGCTCGGAGGTTTCTGAACAGCTCCAAAGCGCTGTTTCCACAGCCTCTCCAGGCCCATCCATGCTCAGCTGCTCTGACTATAAACAACTGTCTTCCTAAATCTAGCTGGGATTTCTTTTCCTGCAACTTGTGTACATTGTCTTTTGTGCTTCCACCACGTGCTTTTGAGAAAGGGCCTGACCCCGTCTTCTCTACAGCCTCTCAATTCCCTTCAGCCTTCCCTTCTACAG
Source organism: Thinocorus orbignyianus (assembly GCA_013400375.1). Lineage (NCBI taxonomy): Eukaryota > Metazoa > Chordata > Aves > Ciconiiformes > Thinocoridae > Thinocorus > Thinocorus orbignyianus. The sequence goes on along the minus strand of VXBW01007744.1, from coordinate 1,789,390 downwards.
ACTGAACAAACTCAGTGACCTCAGCTTCCATTCAAACATGGGTACTCTTGCCTCTTCAAGTGCTCCAGCTCTTTACCCATCTGTCACAACCACTGAAATAATATATAAATTTCTTTTGCTTTTGGTCTACAAATAGGCATTTGAAAAGAGGGATGAGAAGTTGAGAAAACTTCGGGCTCTTAGAGGAGCCATTATTTTCCCCAGACTTTTCAAACTCAGAGGCTTCAAACTCACTGCCTGGTGCCTCACAAGGGAGCTGCCTTCAAATCCCTTCACCTGAAGGGAATGGTACTGAGCTTGTTCCCCTCCAAATATGAGAATTTTCTGGGACAACTGGAAGGAGGTTTTGTTCTTATTTTATCTTCATTTTTTTATTTCTCCCTGTGCTATGAAAAAATGACCGTTTCAAGGTGATGTAATGGCAGCTGCTGTTCCAGAACAACAGAGGGCAAGGGGGCAGTTTCCATCACACCAAGGAGCTGCAAAACCAGGGTGGTACTTAACGAATAAGCCTAATCAGTTTAAAGATGCAGTGAGGTCTCCTGTTTCCTTCTTCTTTTGAGTAACAGGTGGTTGCTTGATGACTGGATCAATTGCTTAATCAATGCTATGAATATCAACAGGAATATCAGAAACCTGTTTTAGCAGTCAGTCTTAAAACATCCATCGTATGTATTGCAGAGTTGAGCTTACGCAGTGAGTTTTCAACTCAGATAAATGCTTATTTTCCCCAGGAACCTTCAAGAACAGCATACCTGATCTAGCCATAACCTGCAATTTAGTAACTCAATTTTCACATCTTACTCTAGATTCATGTTTCTTTTCCACTGTAAAACTCTAATCCTGCAACTGCCAGTTACATTGACTCACCACCCTGAAATCAATTTCAAACAGAAGGGCCTGTTGCTCAGTAAAAAAGGATTAACTGGACTGAGTCTCATTTAAGTAAAAACTTAATTCCAATTTCCACATTTCCTGGCTATCCCCAAGAACCCCGTAGATTTGTATTCCATTCCGGTAGCTTAAGTTGGATACTTTTTCTGTTACAAGGGTATCAAATCACACCCCTGAAACAATCAACGCAACCTCAAACTCTGCTCAATCCAACCATTTTCACAGTAAAGATATTTTTGAAGTGCTTCAGCTCAGATATGCTCCACTGCAGGGAACCCCCTTTGCAATGGCTTGACACCAGCTGCATTGCCAGCATCCCTGTTGACAAGAGACATTTCCCCATTATTTTACAACAGTATAAAGACTACAAGAGCAAGAAAGGTCCCTTTGAACTGCCAGTCTTCTCTCATTATTGGCATACTGTCTATACACAGCAACACAACTTTTGCATTTTTAGTGATCATCTGAATTTTACTGCAGTGAAACCACAGCCATAGAGAACAAAGCTCTTCACTTCCCAGAACGGGAGGGGAACCTTCCCTAAACAGGTTCATCAGTGTCTGTATTTGCTCTGATCTGGAAAGACACTCTTCAGGACAGAGAAAATTGTATTTACTTTACAGGAATACACAACACCATAAATTGTAAGTCACAGAAATAATTAGGTATCACCTCACACTGGACAACAGTCTGCTGGTGGAGAGAGGGAAAACAGTAGTTTTGTGCCACTGTAATGAATACTGTTATCAAGTTAGTGGAAACAGGTACCAGAAACCCAAGTACAAATCCTCCACACAATTTACACCATCCTAAACAAACTCATTTTCTATCAACGTCAAAGTTCTTTGTTGCACTGGAAGAAATTTTGTCTGGAAAAATGTGTAGGAAGCTTTGTACTCTGACTCCCAGGTTCTGCACCATCTGTGCTTTTGTACGTATAGTTTTAATAAAGCAGCACACATGCCTAAAAGGTATTTCACATTCCTCTATTCGTGATGAAAGTCCAGTAAAAGTATTTGGGTATGAGTGAGAAAAGAGTTTCAACTTTTTTTCCTGAGCTCTTCCCTACGATGGCCCTACTCCCATCATAGGGAATGACTCTGACTGGTGATACTGTGATAGCCACTAAAACTATGTAGCATTTCTTAATAACTCGCCCCAAAGAAATATAAATGCTTGCTTACTTAAAAACAATTAAGAACTCTTGGTTCAATAACAACAACATGCAGAAAAAATAAGCAGAGGGAAGCATTTTTTTTCTATGTTCATTCTCTTTTGTGCCTTCAGTAGCATGTCTCCTTACAGTCAGTGAGTACCAGCTCATGTTCTCTTCCCTGCTAATTGGGGTCCTTACCAGTGACGACGCTGGGGATTTTGGACAGAAAGCTCTTGACAGTGCGGATGGGAACTCCACCTGTTTTGTCATCCTGCATTCTTGTAATGATGTCTTCTATCTGTCAAAAGAAGGAAAGACTTAGTGGTTTATGCAAAATGGTGACTGTATCATTTATATGCTGTGAGTACTCTGGGGCCCTGCTGGTACGACTGGCTTCAAATATACCATGTGTATTACTGCACAAACACAGATGCAGTTATCACCTCCCAAATTTAAACCATGAGACAACACAGACCAGCATAGAAGATGGTGGTCGGATACTGAAAATCCAACGGCAACTGTGCTTTTTTGGCTGACCAGGGTTGACAGAAAGGTGGTGGTTAGTCCACATGTAAATTGGGCTTGAGTCTACACTGCAGCCAGCTTAAGGAGCTGCCCATCCAGTCCACTTTCCCCTCTTCTTCCACATTCATTTTAATCCTCGATACTGTGACCTTTGGAGGGCTTTCATTTTCCAAAGGGTCCCAGACAGTCACGAACAGTCTACAGCTTGAGAAGAGCATGAGACAGAACTGCAAGACAGTTTGCCCTTTCTCACACTGTAGGTGGGGATGGTATGTGTCCATTGTCATTGTACGAAGTAAACAACCAAAAATAAAATTATCATAATGAGAAGCTCATTAGATTTTCACAGCCAAGTTAACTTTTACTTCATGGGCACATACATAATCCATCACATAGAGGAAAACATACTTCAAAAGCCACGACAATCAGAGGATCTGATTTCTGGGGGAAGGAGCTTAATCCTCCTCCCATTTACTCAAAACTGGGAAAGGATTTTTGCTCCTTTTGAGGCTACTTCCCCTGCATTTACTTGAAGACAGCAACACCAGGGAGAACAAAAAGCTGAACATACGCAGGGTGCAGAAATTCAGTATCTCAAAACACTCCCTTCAAGTTAATAAGATCTCAGAAGCCCAACAAAAATAAACATGAAGTTGTTGGCTCTGTTAGTGTTAGCTCGAGCAGTTGACAGCAAGAGCCCTGCCCACTGCTGCTGCCAGGGGGCCAAAGCTGATGGCAGAGCTCTGCTTTTACCTAAAGATTTTCTTCTCACAGATGCTACCAGGCTTGTGCTGTTGTGTGGTGGGAGCATGGTCCTTCTCTCTCCTAAAGGCAGCCCAAGAGCTCAACCAGCTCTCTTCAACTTTGGAAAACCTGCTTCATTTAGATGCGTGAGTTTCTTTCACACACTTAACACCTACATTTCAAAACAAGTTTAATTTAAAGTCTTCCCAAGGCGGAAAGACAATCTCCCTGCCAACTTCAGACACTGAATTTGATCACTGTGTTTTTAACCTCAGGGTATCACTTAACTGAACTGTTCGCACCTTGTTTATATATTAAGTTAACACATGCCCTGAACAAATTCTCAGTGGGAATGAAGTCACAAAGATGAAAATATCCTGAGGTATTCAATAGATTACATGAGGGTTGGGTACCTACAGTTAATTTGTGATAGAATAATGCTACTTTCTGACCAATCCAAACACTATGAAAATTAATACCACCTTTTCCCCTTCCACCTAAACTTTATGCAAGCTTATTTGCTGATCAAAATGGTTTCTTTCAGTCCGAGTATACCTGGAGAAGTAACTGCTCCTCTCAGGCTGGACAAGAAACATTTCACAGCACTCCATGGTGTTAAGAGAAGCCCAACAGCATTGTTGAGAAGAGAAGCCCATCATGTCCCAGAGCCATAAGGCTACAAAACGCTGACACCAGACCTGCCAGAGGGACGGGACACTTCTGTTGCCTGCAAAGGGTGGACCAAGAAGATCAGCCAGAATAAGAACTACTTCATCAAGGCAATGAAAAGCCTCTCTGTGACCAACTAATTATATGCTTTCATCTCTATGCACTAGCAGCTGGCATCAGAGAGAAATTTCTCCATGCATATTAGGAGGAAAATACTCTGGAACACATTTTAAGCCCTACAATTCCAGGAACACATAAAGGCTTTAAAAAACGCAAGCATCGTTTTTGGTAAAATTGTTCAGTATGAAGTTCAAAATGAAAAACACGTTAAAATAATTTTTGATGCATAAAAATAACCTTCTTACTCTTTTGCTCACTGTAAACTAAAGAAACACCAGACATGATTTATGTTATTATCACCTCTAGAAAAGTTCAATTTTAATCAAAATAAACCTTTAATTATCTTAAAAGCAAAATACATAATTTTTACCTAAACTATCCCCATTTCAAGCAACCAAGCATGCACTGGTGTCTCAAACGGGGCCATTAATTTGGGTTTCAGTCACAATTACAAAAGCCTACCGCAATCTTAAATCAGAATTAAAAGAACCCTGCCCTAGAGCTAACTCCTTCCCAAAAGGCTCCTTTCTTCCTCTTCTCTTCCAGCCTGATTGCTGACACTTTCTGCTCTCCTTACTTCTGAGTGTTGAATGCTTCTTCTCTCCTTCACTTTCTGCTCTGATGCCACATCTCCTTCCTTCCCTGTCTTCTCATCTGATCCAGACATGGCTACATACATCACCCTCCTACTGCATGCCAGCATTTGCAGTCTGTTGCCTGAGAGCCCATGGGTTTACCGCCTCTGCTTGTGCAGTTTCTATTCCCAACACACCTTCCTTTTACTCTCCAGCAAACTTCTGCACTGGTCAAAAAGGACAGCATAGACTACTCAAAGAAACATTCAATGATCACTTTATCCTTTCTTAAAGTTATAATCAAGCTTGAAATAAAATATTAAAAAACTACATTTAGCAACCTATGTCAAGTTTTTGTTCAGTCACCTACAAAGGGAAGACCTGATCCTATTTTGCATCCATCCAAAATTTGTAGATACTGCCACCCTGGGTCTAAATTCCAGCCTAGCTATAAAAATCTTTCATAAAATAAATGATACAGTGACAAAGTGGGGAAAAAAAGTCATTACTAGAGCTTCAAGTGTGGAGAAAACCAAAAGAGGGAACATCAAGCATGAAGGTCACTTTCACTGAAGCTTTTCATCTTAACTTTGAAGAAAGTTAGCTAGATGCTTCACTGCTAATGATTCTCCTTTCAGTTAAGGCATATCATTAAATATTCTTTAGGCTTCCCTGTTTGGCACACAGGGAATAAGAGTCCTTGGCTAGTTCATTTTTTTCAGCTAGGAGGCAGGAACTAGTAAAACTAAGTATTCCTCATATTTAACACTCCTAAATGAATAAGTTTCAGTGAACTACTGTGAACAAAAGTCATGGGAAGAACAGGCAATAACGGTTTGGGTTTGTTTTTTGGTTTGGTTTTTTTTTTTTTTTCTGTTATGGAGGTCACTGCTATTTCAATCTGGTCTAATTTTGCATCAGTAAAGGGAACAGCTACTCTTGCCTTCGAGTGGATTCTGAGTTAATATCTCCCTGAGAAAGCCAGAGCAATTTACGTATCTGCTGTCACTGTTAGCTATGCACTGTAACATATGCCTAACAAACTAGATCTGCCTTTCCTCCCTCACTGGTTGCTGACAACTCTGCTCCCTATATTTGTCCAGAATGATTTTATTTCACATTACCCCACTTTCAATGCATTGAAAAGGGCTTTGGGCTCATTATCAGTGGAGATAGGACTGTACAGCAGGTAGTTTACGAGAGTTTACCAACATACTCCTTTACACAGAATGTGTTGGGGATTTAATGCATACATGGGATTGCTGATTTTCATTAGACCTCCTTTTCCACTACTAGCACTTTTTCTGGTCTAAGGAAGGTGAAGGCGTGAAGTAGAAGATGCTGAATTTCTATCAGAGCTGAGATATCTATCACTGGAAGATGAGAAATCCGTTTTGTGAGGCAGAAGACAACAAAAAATTACAGTTGTTGATATATTATAATAAATAAGTCATAATACAACAATAACCATAACTATAACAGCCTGGCAATTTGGAGCCAGTGTCACACAACATCCCTAGTGTTACATTACAAGGAGGAAAATAACTCTCAACTTTCCAGTCACTTTTATTTCTGCCAGTACCAAAATGGAGAAGGCACCCAGATGGCAGCCCACCAGTGCGCCCAGTCTTGCTGAGCCCTGGGGCCACCCTGCTCATGGTGAGAACTGACCCTGGAGGTGACACGCTGAAGGAAGAGCAAGCAACACATGAAACAGAAAAGCTAACACCCCATGACCCCATGCCTGGACACCACTATCAGCTTACTTGGAGTTGCCCAGCTAAACATGTTTAATTGCAACTGAGCAATTATCACGTAATGATGTCAGAAGCCATCACAGTACCATTTTGCCAGCTCATTTTTGTGAGCTAGTGAGGGAAACGGTGCCCTTCTCATATTCTAGCCTCTGAGTTAGCTGCACATAGTCCTCAGACCCTGCAGGAAAGGTCCTTTTGCCTATTTCTGAATATTTCGGTACCACCAGGTTCCTGTCTGATTACTCGCAGCAGGTAGTCTCCTCTTGGGGACTCCTGTCACTAGTCAACCTGTGGCTAGAGAGTCTCTGAGCATCACTCATCAGTGCCCACATTAATCTTACAGGGTTGGATTGACAGCTCTGTGCAATGCCAAATACCCTTTTTTCTCTGGCAGATGAGAACTTTCATGAATATTGGTGAAGTCGGATGACACGTGGAGGAAAGCATCAGCCTCTTGTCAGCTAGCACAATGGCAACAGTTATAAATACATCTGATCTTTTGATTGAAATATAAGTTTAAAAGAGACCCTTTCTCACGTTGCCAACTCCTACGGGTTCCATAAGCATCTCTGACCCCACCACTGTGTCTCTACTGTCTGTACCTGCTGAGTCCTGCCACGCAGCCCCACGCATGCACAGACAAGGTAAGTTAATTTGACAAGGAGTCTGAAGCCAACTTGCTTCACCATTCCAGATAATTTCACTCTGCTCAAACACAGGGAGAGAAGGTGGGGGGGAGGAGATAAAAAAAAAAAAAAGCTAATACACCTCCCTTTGGCACCCTTGAGGCAGAAAGGACAACCTTGTCTCCAAGACAGCGCTGGAGAGCAGCAGAGCAGCACCACCAGAGAACTGTCGTGTGACCTTCAGCAAACACCTTCATCTGTCTCCGTCCAAGTCTGCTCTCCCATATAATGGACACAGTAATGAATCACACAGGGGCACTGAAACTTAATCTAAAGATGTCAGAGGACGACTGGGAGTGCCTTGGACAGTGGGTGCTACACAACTATGAAAGATACGCTCCACATTTCCAACAACCTTTCACAATCACAACAGAACAGCAGCAAAAGTGAAGTGTGGTAGAGCACGCACACATCAGCCGGCAGGGTCATCTGGCTGCTTCCCACATGACTAATTTCCAACAACTGCTGAGAGCAGGGGTCCTGATGGAAATCGTCCTCTTCCCGATGGAGGTTTTATCTCTGCTTCTTTTTAAATTTCAGAGGTCATTTCAGACAGAGTATCCCACGTAGCTCCCTCATGCTCAAGTGTGTTCCAGGGTAGAAAGAAAATAACAACTACATTCTTCAGATATTTATAGAGAGGTGAAACTGACCTGATAATGTCACCTTGAGACCGGTTTAGCTTTGCTAAATATGCTTTAGCATTTATATATCTCCACTGAGAGTACAGTAGGAGGGTTCCAGTGAAGCAACAACCACCAAGGCACTGGGTCACAACTATCCCTGTACTGCTGATAGCGTAGCTAGAGCTTCACAAAGCAAGTGTCCACTCAGCAAGTCATCACAGGTTTCATCACATCAACTGAATTAATCAAAACGATGCTTAGGGAAAAACTGTGACGCTTCTCATTCAGCTCCTCAGGTGCTGCATCAGAGCCTGGGGAAAACCAGGCAGCAGCTTTTTGAGCAGCCCATGCTGGCTGTAACACAGCCTACCGGCTCGGCCTGTGTAAGAAAACAGTCACAGAAATGAGAGCTGGACTATTCCCCTTGGGCAGTATACACACAGTTGGGAAACAGGGTTTAATATTCAGCAGAGAAAAAACCCAAAGCTTAACAAATTAATTCAGCAAACAGAGATTCTCCAAATGAGCTGAACTAATGCAATTTTCTCCCTCCCTGAAATCAAGCTTTTTAGCCCATCAGTGTCAACAGTTAAAAGCAAAAGACATCAATGTGTCAGTGTTACGCAAACTCAGTTTTTCATTAAAAACATTTTGACAGACAACTCCCGATGAGCTCAAATTCTATGTGAGCTATAATTGCTTAAAAGAGAAGGCTATTTTGGCATGTCAGAAAGCTGTGTAAAAAGTAAGAAAATGAACTTTCCTACCCATTGTCCAACTGTACTTACAGTATCAAATCTTGGGACTCTTGCATTTTACAGCATAACAAAAATTTCTTATGAATAGAGTGATGCATTTTTCCCCCCATGCTTTCTACAGTTATGGTAAAGATGTCACATACGTGTGTGTAATCAGCTTGAGAGATCTTACACCATTTACAGCACAGCCGCTCTAATTAGAAACCATCTCAGGTTAGCTGCAAATTAGATCAAATATTTACTTTGCTCCGTAAGTAGAAGCGTTAAGCTTTTTATGACTGTAGTAAAGTATCATGAATATCCAGTGAAGATGATGTGAATTTTAAATAAAGCACTCCAATGGAAACCAAATGGCCATAGAATTATCACTGAGGTGCGAAGCGAGTCACATTTCACTGAAAGAAATTATATCATTACTGCCATACAGCATGTGTTGAATAGGGGAGGCTTTTGCGTGATTCATGCACTATGCAAACACATACACAAACCTATGCACAAATACACATGAAAGTGCACAAATTGTTTCAGCCAGAATAACAGTAGGAATCACCTATAAACTTTTTCGCAGCGGGCAATCTGAATTGGAGGAAAAAAGGAAGCAGTTCAATCCCTGTCCCCCAAACGGTGATGCCAAGGGAGCCACTGGTGCTGACAGCATCTGGGCTGTGGGTATCCATCATCCACTGAGCCTCCCAGACCATTTTACACAGGTCACCAGTCTCCTAATGCTAACTTCTTCTGACCGTGCAACCCTCAGCAAGATTTGAACAGATGATCCTGAAGGGCTCTGCAATGACTATCGGCAGATAGAAAACTGAACTAAAACTAAGCAACAGCATTGGTTGAAATAGGAATAAAGTTATAATTAGAAATCTAGAGCTGCACTTATGGTAATATATTCACCACAGTCTCCCCACGCCATTAACCAAGAGGGGCTGGGGGAGAGGGGCATGAGACCACGTGCTTTCTTTTGACAAGCTTTTACCAAAGTCACCAACTGCAGGGACCGACAGCATCCTTCTGCCTCACTCCAGCCAAGTTGCCATGGAAACGGTAGAGATTTTCTTCTCTGTTGCATCACTGCACCTAATCCAAAAGTACACAGGTCTCCAGATTGTTTGTAGAGTGATGAATGAGAGCAAGTGGAGCAGACATGCCCACTGTAGCCCGCACGGGGACTATCGCAACAGGAGAAAACTCCCTATGTACCACAGCAGAGCTCCTTTGCATGCACATTTGGGCCCCTTGTTGCCCTCACCACAGGCAGGGCACTAGGGTGAAGCCCACTGACCCACCTCAGAAATGCCCACAAGCAAAGCTGTGACCTGGCTGCCATCTGGAATACATTGTACAAACTTCAAGTAAGAGAGTTCAGTTCAACAGTCTTGTGAGTGCTTCTTTTAGGAGTTAGCTCCCACACCCTGAATTTCACTTCAAGTTCTGGCCATCAATTGATTATTCTCATGCAAGACAAAATTATGCTGAATCCTGCTTTTGTGCTGGAAAAACTGAGAAAGCTTCAGGAGTCTGAAATCCTCCAACACCACCAGGCTGAGTCTCCAATTTGTAACGTAACTTGAGGCCAGTTTTTCAAGCCTGATTGGAAGTAGCACACCAGAGTTTTAGTGTTACTCTAGACTACATGAAATAATACTCCTAGCATGTGGTGGTCTGTGCTTGACCTGGCATAAGAAAGTGGTATTGTTCTCTCCCCTGTGATGCTGAACTGCAGTCTGATAAGCACAGTACTTGCAGAGGAAGTTCACTTTCCTCTGGAGCATCAAATACAAGGCACTTCCAGACAGGAAAACACAAGACTTTAGTGGATCACCAATCTGTTCCCACACAGGAACTTAGAGGTCCCCAGATTTTGATATGAACTGCACCCAAACCACTTCGAATCCATAAACTCAGGCAGACTCCCATTTGCACCTTTCCCAAAGCTGAGAATGGGACAATATTCTCAAGGCTCACTATTCTTCTCCAGTGAGCTGGAAACACAGAGCTGCCACGTCCCACCCCACCTGCCTTCAACAGGAGACTGGGGAGGACAGGACCATCCAGCCACCTCCTTTGGAGCACCAATGGCATGTGAAAGTGAGCCCTCCCAAACAGTGGGGTGGAAAAGGTCATTCCTAGGTCTGGCAGAAAATAAATTATTTTAAACAATGTTGTGCAGGTTCAAAACACTAAGTTGCTCCTCATAAGCAACATTTTCTGCCTCATTAAAAAAAATGCAGGAACTGCTAAATAATTAATCTCAAGTATTTCATTAAATACATTATTTATTAACATGAAATACAGAGACACAGGTATTAGGCAGATAAGAAGTGGGAATGGAGTTAGTGAATGCTTGGTCAGCATTTTGGCATTGCTACTGTCATCTTTAAAACTCTGAGCAGTGATGAGCAGGGACTGTTACTGTCACCTCAAACACTCAGAGAGGACTGTGTTGTTCTCTGGTTCTCATGTTTTTTAAAAGCAAAACAGATTTTCTACCCAGCTAGCAAATCTTTAATAGGGCGCAAACTCTGCAGGTGAGGAAACAAATTAAAATAATCTGCTGCATTTCTGACCATATTCTGAATATAGAGGAAATAAAAACAGAAAGAAACTAACTCCTATTTAATGTGACTATTTTATATAAAAACTGTAAGGCCTACATTTGCACTTGGATTTAGGTCCCATGCCTGAGGGAAGATTTCTGTTCATATCCTCGTGAAGGGCTAAAAGGTATTTGTAGAAAAAAAAAAAAAGGATACATGAATCACAAGACAAGACTTTAGACTGCAGAATTCTTGTTTTAATCTGAACTTCCACAAAGCACTATTAACTGCAGGCAAAATCAGGTGAAACTACGTGGTACGAACTTGAGAATATTATGATGTAATAAGAAATGTAGTTCTCTACCCAGTTTGCAAAGCTTCATAAACATGTTTCTAAGTCCTCCCACAGTAATGAAGAAATTTGGAACCATTTAGGAAATAGTTCATAAGCTATTTTCAGTATGAGATGCAGAAGTTTGGTTTTGTTGTTCCCTTCAGGAAAGCTGTATCAGAGGCACCAAATTTCCACCGCTGCCTTTGCTAGCGAATTGATGAGGGATATGCTATTCAGTATATCCCTTCTTTCTGTTTTGGTAGTTGATGGGCTCCTGTGACTTAGCTAGAATAAATTATGCAGAAATATATATATACATACCCCAAATGTTTCTCTTCAAAACAACAAAAAAGCAAGGCTTCAGGAACTGGGTTTTTCTTTTTCTATTTTTTTTTAAGCATTCCTCTGTGTATATAATACTGTGGCATATAATACAGTGTGACAGGTCATTTCATGCACCATTTAAGTCTTTGCACTGCAAAGTGCCACACCATAATAAAGATTAGAAACACCCCCAAATACTGTGAAGTAGATGCAAAGCAGAGCACTTTGTAAATGACAGGAGAAAAGGGAAACCCCATTCACCACCATCAAAAGGTTGCATTTTGATTCTCTCCCTCTCCATGTGATACTGTCACCTCACTTTTTTAAGTTACAATTTTAAGTAAAAAAATACTTAAAATTGTCAGGACAATGACATGGAAAAGCCTCCACTTTTCCACCCAGAATTTAAAGATACCGCTGCAAAAGAAAGTGTTATTTTTAGTTGATTTTCAGAACAGAGGGAAGAAATAAGGCTTTGTGAAGATTAGTTTGTTGGAGAGCAAAAAACCACAGATTTGGATTTATTTTGTTTTCGTACCTCTACAAACTATGTCTTCTCTCTATGTTGCTTTTTAATGCCTTTTAAATACATCTGTCAAAAAAATCTCATAATTTTATGACCACAAAAACCTAAAAGATTACCACTGTTAGAAACTGAAAACCTCAGTTTAGCCCATGAAGAAAAAAAGTTGAAGTGTTTAGCACTGAAAGACTCTCTGTACTAGTGCTGGGAAAGAGTTCCAGACAAAAGGCAGTGATGGGCAGGGCCAGCCTGTCCACCCATGCTGGATCTAAACACTGGAAAGTACAGATGCCATTTTTTTTAGTGAGGTGATAAGGTTTGCGCCTTTAGCAACTATTGAGAAAACATTTTTCAAGTGCTTTACTTCACTCTCTGGTGTTAATGAGCAGCAGTAAAATGAAAAGTATTAGAGAAAATTTAAAATAAATCTGAGCATCAAACCAGATCTGATGCTGACCAAAGTTATCTTAATTTAGGAAATGATTTATTCAAATATGCTAATTTATGCCGATAGGCCAGTTTGCATAACATAGGAGTCTCAGAACCTCTTGAACTGAGCCACTCAATTGCTTTGGCCCTTGACTTTGATAGCAGCTATTGCTAGAATGAGAAAACCCAAACCTCACAGATTGCTAAATGGAAGGCATGAATTAAAATGCACATATGAGTCTCATAACACGATCATCATTACTGCATTCATTAACATTTTCATGCACTGCAACTACTATTTATTATTCTCAGACTGACTGGTGCTTTCCCTTTGGCAAAGCAAATGTTGCAAATCAAACAGTAGTTGTAAATTCTGCCATGACTCAATTACAGTCCTCACCATGGGTGAAGTTATTTACTTCAACACCAATTTTATTATTTATTCAGCCATTCTACTACTGTTAGCTCTGTACTTTGGTAGCCATGATATTGTCAGTTCCCTAAGAGGAATACTTAAACAAAACAATTTATAACACCACTTCAGAAAAATAATTTTCCCTGTCATATAAAAAGAAATGTCAAAACCCTTTTTCCCCAACAACATTTTTCTTCTTCTGTCAATATTGAATCGAGGAACACATCTGTTGCAGTAAACTTGTGACAGTTAATAAAAACTATGCCATGTGTGCTTTGCTTTCAAACCTCAGCATCGAACTGCACAGTAACCATAAGCCCTTTCAGATGGAAAGCCAGAGGTGGCAACTCACACCAGTCCTGCACTGGACGGCTGCTTCCTCCCTCATTGCAAATGCTCAGGTTGAAGATGGTGCCGTGACAGAAAATGGTAGATAAAAACGTTTCAGCAGAACCAAAGGTGCAGGCACTTGGCCATCAGTTGCAAAGCAAGAGAGGAGTGTCAGGTTGCCCATGTCCAAGATTCTGAAGAGGTAGAGAGAAAGGAATGGCTGGGCTCTGCGCTCCATGGTGCCATACAAATCCCTGCTGTTTATTAGGTTTGGGAAGCTTATGGATGCTATTAGTCTTTGTTAGCAGAGGAGATTAGCACAGATACATAATGAAGAATTTTTTGTATTGTTTGTCCCTTGCATTAGTTGAACACCATGGTTAGATGTTTGCTGTTAAAATATCCTAATGATAGACCTTGTGGGGGCTTTGGTTTTTAACCCGTTAGCAGAGAACAGATAAGGATGTTTAAGCTAAAACCAAACTTTGATGAACATTTTTCATTGTGACCAGCTCCTGAACCTAAAAATTTATTCCTATTTTTCAGGTAGCTTGAGGAACAAGCTTTGCATTAAGTTTCAAGAACAATTCAGAGCAATTCAGCAATTCTTTTATTTTGCCCCTAGCTTTCTACAATCTAAGAATAGTTTGTTGCTCTGACATGATGCCAGTTTTTCTGTAAGGGGAAAAGGGAAAGACCAAATGTGGATCCTTCTATTACTGCATGAATACTGCAGCTTGCACATAGCTAAGAACAATTACTTGGAATAAAATACTTATTTAAAGACAAATGCACATAATTCCCACCTGTGTAAACATGCATGGCTAATGAAAAATATACACATACACCATAAAAAAAATCCCAACTTCAAATATGAATGAGCGAACTGAGAATTTTAGGCTCTACTACGCTTTCATGCTGTGTCTACTCATATTTCCACAACCATGATTAAATGCAAAACGCATACAGAGAACTTCTACTTTTCTTTTCAATTTTTCAAGCAGAGCATTCTTTTAAAAGTGACATTATGCCCTATATAAATGTGACTAAATAAGAAACTTAAGAAAACTCTGAAATAAGGAGTGCTGACAGACTTTTCTCTACTTATTTTACTGTAAGCCAAACAAAAATGAGTAAGCAGTATTTGCTACTTAATGCAAGCATCTTCATCAAGAAAATCCAACACCAGTGAAAACTCAACAGGAATTGAAGAGTTATCCCCTATCTAACATGTCCTATGACACTAATTGTCTGAAATGCAAAGGCAGGAAACAAAAGACAGCATAAATCTGTAACTTAAACAGGGTGGTGGGGGGCAGTGGTGGAAAACCCTTATGACTGCACTCAACTCCGCAATACAGAGCTCTGCATTGCTTACTCAGCTGACCAGTAAGATACTAAAACCAAAATTAGTAACAACTAAATAACTGGATAAAGAAGAAAAAAAAATATTCTTTACAAGTCTTCTTCAGTTTTTGTGCTGGTATCAAGTGGTCCCTATTAGCACTAGGAAGTATGCATGAAAAGAAACAAGACCTGACAGCCTGGAGATCGCGCTTGGGCTCCATGCTGGTCCCTGCACCTGCTCAGGCTCAGCGGTGCACAAGGGCTCTGCGGGAGCAGGTCAGGGGAGGATGGTGGAAGGCCATCAATAATACATGTCTGAACAGCCAGAGGGAAGAAGGGAACTGCACGCTGCATGGCGATTTCAAAGCCGACGTTCTTGAGAGCAGTCAAGGCCATTTCCGTGAGCATGGCCACCCTCCATTTACTGGTGTGTTCCAGTCCGTACACGAGCTCCTGGAAAGGGATTTGCTTTAGCTACAATCCAGATACGAGCATCTCCCCAACACACTTGTAGAGAGATGTGACAGTCTCTAACAGAAATTCAGCACCAGTTCTTCTCCTTTCACATTCAGGAGTTGAGTTCACATGCAGGGAGGTCTGACTGCATTCTCATGCTTGACAAAGGTATCAGAATTTGGCTCCTGATGTATAAGCTGCTAACAGGGTTTCCAAATCAGGCAGTTAACGCTGCAAAAGCTTTCCAAGAGCCAAACAATCCACAAATCTCTATTACTCTGTTTCTCATAGTCCTTATTCAGACTAAAGCTTCACCACCAGCTTCCACAAGTCGTTTGGTCATTCCTGTTGCTATCCTGCATACTGATGCATCGCTCTATGGAGTCAGCAACAGCCTTTCCGATTTTCCTGGGACTATGGACCAATACACTTCAACCTATCTGAAAGCAAAGCTTTGTAGCACATAATCACAGTATCTATCTCTCTATATATACATATATATCTATATATATAATATATAGATATATAAAAGCTTCTTTTTACACCGAGTGCTCTGATTTGTTCCTCTAGGAACTGAAATTAAACTAGCATAAGACATCCTCCTCTCCCCTCCTTTGGGGTCCCAGTAAGACACCTGAACAGCAGCTGTAGATGCAGGCAGAGATGAACAATGTGCTGCCTGGGCGAGACGCTGGATAAGACACTGCCTCACAGAAACCTGGGCCAATATTAGCCTGCACTTAGTCTCCTATACATCTGCATTCCTATCCTTGTCATTGTTGCTTGACCTGCTAAATCGTCATCAGAATTTCCTCCCGCAGAGAGCAAAAGGAGAAATCCCTCCCCTTCCTGCAGCTTATTCAGCCAGCCTTGGTGGCTGAGGTCAAGTGGGGATAGAGCCACAGCTCCCCACCCGCCCTCTTCCGTGGCCTGCATTGCCCTCCGAAGTAGGGCAAACAGGGCTGTCCAAGCAAGCATCTGGACTTGAGACACTGTCTCTTAAAGCAAGCTGTTGAGGAATCAATCTTCTCTTCATTTTCTTGTGCAGGGTCATGTCACAATCTGGACTCTCAAACCAGTCACAGCCCTTCTACAAGTTCTTCTCAATAAGGATATCACAGAGTTGCAAAAACACATGATTTAGATGCTTTTTTATTTTTAACAAATAGAAATTTAGGAAGAGTGGACGTTCCAACTTTTTAGCTTTACTTGTCTGCACAGTTTTTAAAATAACTTGTGATGACAAAAGTTACGGGATGGTGTTTTCTACAAACTTCTGCTGCTTACATTGCACTAAATCGCATTTATGCATTAGGGCTATCATCACTAAGGCATAAGCATGCTACAAATAACAAAAGCAACTGCTACTACTATTAGCACTTAGAAGAGTCCACAACTTAGTCCAGGGACATTTTTAATTGCAATTAACATGAGCCTCGGCTTTTTGCTCTAATTAACTAGATGAGAAATGAGCCTAAAACTGTATTTTGGGAGAGGAGGGCTGCCTTACAAACCTGTTGGCAGCTAGGTAAGAACTAGTCAATGACCTTCACAGCTGGGCAAGGAGTTACAGAAAAGCAAACCTCAAGAAGATATAGAGCTCCACTGACTCAGACACTGGCCGGGGAGTTTAACCCACTGTTTGCTCTGAGTCACAGGCAGCAATCAGGGGTGAAGAAGAGAATTGCTTGCTCGTCTTTTCTTGAATTTTAAAGGTGCCTCAGTAACACAATTAAAATTGAGTGCCCAAACATCACTCAAACAAGTAAAAGCTGGAGCAGACTCCAGGCTCTCAGCATCCCCATTCCTCCCTTGCTCCAGCCCATTTTGGGGTAGGGGACAGGCCACCACTGCTCCAGCAGCTCCCTAAGACCAGTGGCTTTTGCCAGTGAGCATTTCCAGCCTCTTCACTAAAAGACAAGCACATGTGTTTCTGGATAAGGCCAAGACAACCCTGGATTCTTACCACAGGCAAACTGGGGACAGGCTGTGCTGCCCCCTCAGCTCTGTTCACACCTGCTGCACGGGATAATGTGGGTGAATCAAGTTAGATTGACCCGTGCTTGCAGGACCGCTAATGGAAACAGATGCAGGTTCCCACACAGACACAGCAAGTAAAACGGCTCTCACCTAGCCAGGCAAAGTATCTGTAATTAGAAACACACCTTCATGAGAGTCTTTAAGAGGAAAATTCAATTTACATCTAACTTGAAGGCTTTCTACATTGCTTAATTAGCAGCAGCTATCCTAGCTAATGGAAATTAAATACCTTCTTCACATGGTCTTACTTGGGAGGTCAGGAAGAGCAGCTGCATGAACAATCAGGCTTTCACAAGAGCACTCTAGGGACAGAAACACTGAGGAAATCTGGCGTTCACCAAAGGCTGGTATTCCCACTGAAGCAGCTTCTTGTAGGGTGCCCAGCCAAACGTCTATGCAGCTCTGCTTGCTGGAGAACTTCAGTCTCCACAGTTCCTTTGACAGCCTCTTCCAAGAAATGAAGAAATGGCATTTTTCATGCAGAAAGCATCCCAGCTGAAAGAGGCAACTTGTCCTAAGTGTAATGCCATGCCTTAGAGGGAAAACTGTTGCACTTCCTTGCCCTTTCACCATCCCACCATACTGAGCAGCAACTTGGTACTTCTAAGCTCCTGACCTTCCCTGAGAAGAAACATACACAGCTAGTGTGGGCTTGCTACCACAGTTACTCTCACAGGGCTCTTAAAATCGTGCCCATAGTTTCTAGTAGTCCTAACTCCCTTCAGACATGCCAGTGGGCACCACACCATGCTGCAGGGACTGCAAGTTCACAGGAAGATTTCACAAGGCCCCTGTCTTACACAAGGTGTTTCACCGCATCCTTCCTGAATGAACCACGGCTGCAGCAGCTTTAGATACTGGCACCTCTGCCTGTGTGTGTGATAGGAGTCATAAACTCCCGCCAGCAAAGCCTGCGGAAACAAATCTGTGCTTATACTACAGTTCACACACTGATGTCTTAGTGCAAACACCATTTCAGAAAAGATATAAGGTATTATGCTGGGCTGTGAAGGGGTGCAGCTAAGTCTTAGAGCACATATTCTTTCCAGCTCTTGTAGGAAGGGTAACATCCAGAGGAATATTACCTGAAGCCACTCCAGCAAGGTTCCCCTGAAGTTCATCCCTAGCACTCTCATCTTGTTGGGGTTTTGCTTACTTATCTTCTGTTCTTCCTCTAGATTTGGCCTCCAGCAATGCACCCTTAAGTGCTTCTGAGGAGGGTACCAGTTTATCAGCTCAACCCTTAGGTCTTCACTTTCCAAGCTGTTAACCACTTGCAATCAGACTGTAACAAGTATAGCTGCTAATATGTCTCTTACTGTGCAAGTGACTTTAGGAACACCAGCCTGTAAGCAGCAAGTCATGGCAGTCAGTTAAGTTTAGTTCCTAAGAGTTAACTTTAATTCCTAAACCCCAAATTTAGTAACTTGAAAGCCTCAGAAAGGTGAGTAGATCAAACTAGAGCCTTCTACATCTTCTCCCTCCAGAGGAAGCCCACCAGCAGAGAGCTGGGTCACAAAACCCCCAAACCACAGCACGTGTCTACAACGTTGTGTCACATTTGTCATATCCTTTTTGCATAGTGATTGGAAAAAGAAATGCTTTACTTCTCTCAGTGCTTCAGCTTCCTTTAGAGCCTCACACCACTTGAACATCCTTTGAGCTACTCAACTTCAGCAACCTTCTTTTGAGCACATGACTTTTATTGAGAGATAATCTGTCCACGTCATCAAAAAAACTAGCAAAAATCAAACATTTCTCTTAGAGACCCTATTTCAGAGGATTTGCTTGTTTTGTTTGCCTACATACTTCCTTCATCCACATAAACTACATTTGGCAAGAGTTTGGCAGCACTGGAGAATCTTTGACAGTGCTCTGAGGTGACTGATTAACAGACTACAGCAAGACTGCAATGTGCTGGTCACATCACTTACCTGGACGCCCAGAAGATGAAAAAGAAGCTGTATTTTATTCTTGTTACACTTTGGTTTCACCTTGTTTTTATTTTCTTCACTCCTACTCCCTACCTGTCAGCCTCTTCCCACTCAAAACAGATTTTTACTTGGAGTACTCATTTACAACAGCGAGAGCATAGGATGCAATTAAATATGCATATGCATTATATTATCCTGAACACTCCTGTTTTATTTAACACTTAGATAACAGGCATTTCCTCATCAAAGCAGCTTTTGAAAGCTGCATACTTACTTCAAATGAGACCTCAAACTATTTAAATGTACATCAAAACATCAAAGGCTATTTTCTAATTACAGTCCACTTGACAATAGCGTGTATTTAAACTGCTTAAAAGCATAATGAAAAATGGTGGGGTTAAAAAAAGTACCTTTTAATTGCAACACACATTTCCATAAAATCACTGACAATTAAAAAAGCTCACCTTCCTGTGGCAGCAGTGACCTAAGAAAGCATGTCTGTTAGATCCGTTACTATAGGCAATACTCACTACACCAGGGTAAAGAAAACGAAGCTTTTGTTCCCAGCTGGCAGTTCACCCACTGTTTCTTAGCGAGACTTGGAGAGCCTGAAGCAAGCCCATGTTTCACTGGCAGGTGAAAGCCAGCTGTGTCTACCAGGATTCCTCTTCCTCTACACTTGCAGCAGCTGAACAACAAATATGTAACAGGGATTTCTCAAAGTTTCAGAGCACACGACAAAAATCATACCAGATTTACTCTGGCCTGTCCAACACCACCTTCTAGCTTCCTTGGCACTGTTTCCCATGTAATTTGTCAATATATTACCTTTAACCTTTTTCAGCACTACAGCACTCGGATGCACACTACAGATTATAAATAACAGCACACAACTGTATCATTGAAGAAGTGTAGGTTGCTTCATTTTGTTATCAGCATAAACTTCAGCATTGTGATTCTCTTGGACATCTCTTATCACAGGTACAGTGGCCCATCATTCCTGATTATAATTTTGTAACAACTTAAGAGATACATGTACATTGAAGATAATTTAGGCTAATAAAACCAGATTGTATCCCCTTTTCCTCTCCACATTAATCTACACTGCATCCTCTGCCACAGTACTGCAGACCTGGACGTCAGCAGAGTGATTTATGACCAGCGATAAGCTGTGCTGCAGATCAGGTCTGAGTCATGTTGGCAGATCAATTTGGAAGCCTGGGCTGGAATAAAAACACGGCACAAGAAGGGAGGCACACTGTCAGAGCTGTGCACGTGTACACATCTGCTTATATGCCTGGTGATGGCCACGGTGGGGAGAAGGTCCAAGACTGAAATAGCACAAGTATTTGCTAAAAATCAGGATTAAGATGCATTGGAAGAGCTGTGAAGGAAACTTTGCATGTAGGCTGCCTACATCATGTCTGACTCAGGGCTCTTAGTCATATTTGTATGAATAACATTCAGCAAACACTCAAATGCAACCGTTTGTGGAACAGTTTCAGAGTCACTGAGCTGATTCAAACAGTGTAAGCAACTCTCCTTTCTCCAAGTAATTTCAGGATGAATGCAGTGTTTGCAAAACCTGCAGAGGGTTTCAGTTTCAGACACTGCAAGAGGCATACAGAGAGGTATTAAAAATATGTCATTATGGTTTTTTAACTGTTGCACCTCAATAAAAATAAACCATGGAGGGAGGTGTAGTAAATGGTGCAGCAGAGGCCCAAGCTGTTCTGCTCAGCACGCTCCTCCCTGATCTATTATTCTCCAAGATCACCCAGAGCACCTTTTCTACTGATCAGTAAAATTTACACTTACTAATGAGCCCCAGACATACATCAGCAGTAAACAGAAGAAAAGACCCCACTGGGAAGGAACCAAATGAAAAGAGTATGGCAAGAGCAAGGCACGTGCTGGCAATGGCAGAGCAGTGATGGCTGCCCCGGGAGCCCATCACCATGGCCTCAGGCAGCCAAGGAGCAGAGGTAGGTGGCCAGGATCTCAACTTGGCGAGGAACAGGAGGTGCTGGAGATGTGGTGTAGGCCCAGATACTGAACCATCAGTCCCAACAATCACTTAAACTCATTAACAGAGCAGCTGAGATTTCCTTTGTTCCCCTGCACCGCTTTGGAAGCAAGCAGTTAAAATTTTTTGATCAGGAATCAGAGTCTTTGGGCAAACACTGCTCAGACCTGGTGACTTCTCATGTGCAACCCCATCTGCCTCAGCTCCTCAAGATTTAGAAATCTTATCTTCTGTTCTATGAAAGATAAACCCAAGGCAGGAAACTTTTCCTCACCTTTAAGACACATAATGCATCAAATCCTCCAGTCTCTCAGTTACTGTGCTCTATCAATCTGAAGTGGGAGCTTTGCTGTGCCCCATACACGAACGGAAACACCTGACACAAGATTTTTGTTTAATTTTTCACTATAAACCAAGATTCATCTTGGTTCCATAAGATCTCCACAGGTGATGACAGAAGGGACAGGCAAGTGCCTGAAAAGCTTATACCTGCAGTCTTTTACTCCTCCATGTAGCTTCTAAGTAATAACAATGAAGATATTTTATAATAACTACTGTACAAGATGATTCCAGGGGATACGGCTACTACACAGTAATCAATCCCATAGGATTAAAAGCAGTCTGCTGAGCCTAATGCTTTAACATCTGAGAATTATTCATCATCTCATGATAACCATATTTTCTCTAATGTATTATTACTTATATGTTAATAGCACCCTTACAGCATTTAAAAGCCTGTCATGCCCAACACCACACTGCTGTGTATTTCCTGTATATGTACTGCTTGCTGTCATCAGTGTCTCTTCTCAAGCCTTTTTAGCTATTGACCCAATTTAATGCCTTGCTGGAGATTTTCTTCCTAGCTGTAATTACAGTAAAAAAGGACTTCACAATAAATGCATTTCTCCAGTGCCCACAGCATCTGTTAACTCTTTTCTCAGTGTATGCGCTTCGCTGCTAGACATGTTCCAAGAAGATAAGCATTTGGTAGCATAAATCCTGTGTCTTCCCAGTGGAATTCACCTCAGAATAAATATTTAGATCCTAGTAATGAAAACGCAGCTAATGCTTTTTTTTTCTGGCAGTCTGCAGGGTAATACATGCCTAGAAAGTAAGTTGGACATAATAGCAATTTGTAGTGTGTTATCTAAAACACTGCAATCCAGCTAACTCAGTGGCTATTACAGCATGGTCATCAGTCAATTTAACCTGATTTGGTCACTCCTTTTCTGACAGCTTGACACTAAGATAGCAACAAGCCCCATCTGCTAGATGATAAATAGCAACATACGTTAGAATAAAACAGCTTGTACACTATACTCATTATCAATCTCCAAGATTACTTTAGCTGAATAACCTTCAGGTATTGCCTTTCTAACCCTATAAAGTAATGTATGTTTGCAGTTTATTTTCTTGTGATTTCTCATGATTCTTCCCTTTCTGCAACTCCCATCAACATTAGAAATAGATAATAGCACTGACAACTTGCCGGACAGTCCTGGTAAGCGATCATTCATAGTATCAGATCAGGCATTCCCAAAGATTCTAAGATCATATAAACTGGCCACTACTATATTTTTATTGCCCATTGCTCCCTACAGAAGAAATACATTTTGAGGGGAAAAGGAAACTGCATTGAAGGTGCACTTGTGGATCTCTTCTTGTGCATTGTGTATTTGTAGGAGGGTCATCATCCACTCTTTGCCTCTCTTCAAGGAAAAGTATTTCCATGTCCATATGAACATATTGGAGCTCTGAATGCAGTGTTCACATCCAGCCGGGCTCACACATCTCATCTACGGCACAGATCTATTTCATAGCAGGGAACTGACAGAAGTGTATCAATCCCAACATCATGTGAAGGTGTCCTCTGACATCAGGACATCTGGAATAGCAGGATGCAGAGCCACTGACACATCCATATTTGTTAATCAGATCTGGATGTGTAACACTCCAAGAAAGTTCACTGCTTCCTAACTTGAGAGAGATGGAGGAAAGGGAACAGTGGTAGATGCCAGCAGGAAGGGATGAGTCCCCGCAGCATGTGTGACACCAGAGAGCAAAGTTTAGACTGAAGTGCTCTCTGCCATTTATTAGCCAAAAACTTTTTTAGGATAGAGTTGCAAGGCAATAAAGCACTGTCAAGGAAGGAACAAATATTAGGAAAGAAAACTCACCAAAAGACAGAAGGCTTGTACCAGTCTTGCACTAGCTCTTGTGTTTATCCCAAACTCAAACAGAAAATCTTTTCTACCAAATAATTAATGAGGAGAGGAAAGTGGTTACAACAATAACAGTCCCATTAGAACCAGCGGGGAAAAAAATTATTAAAAAAAAATTCTACCAGTCATATGTAGGCAAACGTTTGATGCTGGCACAATCTTTGTTAATACCAACCGTTAACTCCAAAGCAAGAACCGTTCGTTTACTTTGCAGGTAACACAGAGGGCCTCCAGCCACGTTTGCTGGTATAAATGCTGCCCCAGGACAACTGAGTGAGTGGGGCTCGTCGAGTATTTGTTGATTTACCCAGATGCAGTTTTGTGATGCTAGTTAAATAGCGTTACATATAGCACTGCATATACACTAATTATATAGCATCAGACTGACAAGACACAGATTATTCAACCTGAAAAGCAGGACTGTTAAAATGAACTTGACAGAGAGTAGAAAAGACCCATTGTGCCTTTCTTCCTCTTTCCCATGAGGAAAAGGGACTGCTTGGGGAAACAAATGTTCAAAACTTACAAGCAAAAGATAAAATTTTTAAAGTATTACTGTATTTCTCCACAACTGTTGCTTATCCTACTGTTTTATTTTGCTTTTAAACACATGCATTGTTTTTTCTTTTAAATTGAGTTGTAACATTTTTGGGTTAAGCACAATCTTATTCTATTTGTATATAACTAGGGCAGTGGACACAATATTCTACAAAATATAATTCAGTTTCTTTAAACTGGTGAATCCAATATAGCATGTTGCTACATCTGGAGTTGTAGTAATTCTACATGACAGTGATGAGCAATCACAGTAGGTTCTCCTGAAGCCTACACAATTGGTAGGTGATCCTGTTTAAATGTCAGACATAATACACAAAGGATTGATTGAAAGAGCACTCCACAGTAAAATTAAAGATGACACAGAAAATACCTTCCTAGGCGAGAGGTACAAAAGACGTTTCTTACTCTCTTTTCTTGAGGAAATAAAAGGAAAAGTACAGGAAGTGAGAGGGAAGAGGGAAAGGGAAAAGACCCTTTGGTAGTGAACAAAGGAAGGGCAAAGATAAGAGATGATCTGAGATGATCTCCACTCAGTAGCTTGTGGAAATAGGGAGCAGTGGTTACCATGCAGCCAGCAAAGTGTTGTAGTGTTTCTCCTTGCGATGGCCTAAGAGCTGCCATGCACAGTCAAAATATCATGGCCATGTCTCCCCTATATCTGTGCATCACAACTCCAGGACTTAGTGTTCTAAGTTCTTGGTGAACTTAGTTCTCCAAGTCCCTAGAAGGAGTTATTAAGCTGCTTTCAGGCACTACAGAAAGCAAGTATCACTATTCAATAAAATTTGAAGCTGTGCAATCTTATACAATGTGACAGGTTAATCAAATCTTATGCTTCAAGGCATAATTCAATTGCCTACAGGATAAGAAAAGCACTTCTTGCCCACAGTATTTTACAAACAGTTGTTCCTAACCTTCTCCGAAATAGGAAGAAAAATAGGCGTTGCAAATATGGCCAAGTCATACAAATTATGACAAATTGTAGGTAGGCCACTAATGTGCACCAAAGAATTATCAGGATCTTTTTATCACTTCTGCTTGCTTCTTTTTTTAGTAATAAGAGATAGTTAGAAAAGGCTGAAGTTCTATGAATTATTAAAAGAAAATTGGTAGAAAAATCTAGTCTCTGCCTTCTCTATTTTTAACATACACTGAACCTGAGATCATTCACAGGCTGTTGATTAAAACTATTTGCATGCAGGTTTTGTTTCACCTCACATTAAAAGATTATTTGTAGCTATAGCACAACTGAAAAATACCCTCCTCTGCTAACTGAACACATATTAAATAGACACTATTAAAATCAAGTTATTTTAAGCAGGTATTTGCTTGAATTGAGGCAATATTGCCCACCCAGTGGCTAGACTAGAATTTTTCTTTTTTTAATCTATACCTTTTGGCAATAGGCCCAAGTGCCGTGCCTTATAGACAAGTCCTTTTGCAGAGGGTGGAGAAGGCAAAAGTTACACTCAGGCTGTAAAGTCAGCCTCGCAGAAATTAAGGAATTCCAGAAAACAAGGAGAATACAGTTAATAACTATTTGTTTCAAGTGATTTGCTCACTGCCAGGCAGGAACTCTGTGCAGCGGCAGAAAGCAGCTACAGGGGCTACCATCACCCTGCCTTCTCCTTCTGCCCACTCCCCTCATCCTCTACACGTCTGCCATCCCTTGCAACAAGTCAGGACCTTACGGGTGACCGGTTAAACTGTGAGAATCTCCCCAGAGTAGGGCCACATGTGGTAAAAAAAGATGCAAGAAGAGGTAAGATTGCGAAGATGGAGACCTTTAACATCCAAGAGTTCAAGAGAAAAAGCACCGAGATGAAGAGACATCAGTCTCTCCAGGAAAAACATGAAGTTGAAAGACCACAACTGAGCGACACAGAGGACCAGCCCCTTCCAGGGGGCTGTAGAGCCTGTCCTGTCCCCACCTGCTGACAACTGTCATCACATGCCTTACTGGAACTGCTTCCCTCAATAGCCCCCAAGTTCTACCCATCTACCTTCTGTATTGAGCAGTAACTAACTGCTTTACTTGCAGGGTTTCATGCTTGCAAGGTCTCTGTGCACAGCAAAGTGTACCTTGAGAAGCTGACCCACACAGGAATGGCTACAAAGTTGCTGAAAAATTTTAAGTAGAAAAGCATAGGAACTGCTCCTACAATAATATCTCCATGCACAAACTATGACTAAGTATCTATTTTTTGCAAATCTGTTTGCAGACGAGAGAGTGGAAGAATCTACATTTACAAGGATCCTAAAGATTTCTCGGATTTACATAACAGTTAACTGATAAAATCAATACGGAAAACATCCTCTGAAGAATGTATTTCACTTCTCAAATAAAATATGAGCAATACATGACATGGAAGTGGGGCAGAAAAACATACCTGGTTTTTCTTTTTTTTTTATGGCAGTATCACTGCACAGATGGCAAAGGACTCTTATTAGCCACAGTAACAATATTGCATCATTTGCACAATAAACTAAAACTCTAAGAGCAGGATTCAAATGCTAACGTGTTATTATCCACAGTTATTCCCTGAGTTGCCAGCCAATTCATAAACATGATCATTTTAATTTTGCAGAAAAAACACACCAACAAAACCCACCAAAAAAAACCCCCAGTCAGTGGAGAATGCATACTGGATAGGGTTATTTCAGGCTGTTTACTACACCATGTCATACAAACTGTCAAAAGGCTTGCATGGATAAATCAAAGTTATGACCAATGATGAAATCCCTAAAAAAACACCCCACGAATAACTTGCCAAATTAGCTTAGGGGATTTTCATACTGGGATGTGAAGGTTGTAGTGTTCACCAGTCCCTCTCCATTCACTGATCTGAGTGACCAAAATTAGAAGGTTTGGGAAAATTAGTTCTCATAAATACTTGACTTTTGCTTGTATCCTCACCAAACATTTCCCATACTAATTACAAGGAGCTAATACAACAGCAGTAATGTAAGATTTTTTTTAATTATTATTATATGTATTTTTTTTTTTTTAAAACTATAGATAATTTGGGACCCAGTTCTGCAAGGTTATCATGTATGGAGTGATAAACTGCAGAGTAACACTGCAATTGCAAATAGGATGGAAGACAACCGGAGAGCAATTCACAGCCACTTCAAAGCCTCACCTCAGAATAAGGGGTATTCGGGACCTTCGTAGATACTGGAATCCTGTTCAATGGCTTCTATTAGACAGATGCAGAAGGACCCAGGAGGAATAAATTTACACCTGGCACAGTCTTAGAAATCATGCTTAAACTCCCAGGGCTCAACTCTGGGCAATACCATGGCTTGCTCAAAAAAAATTTCACCCATTATCATAAACTGATCTGAACCCAAGTCCCAAGTTCACATCTGGTTCCAAACATTCATCTGACCATTTTATCCATTTTTGGTAGAATGGCTAAATAGTGTGGCTCTTCGAATTAACTGAAAGACAATGATTAAGCTGTTTTCTGGTTCCTTCCATAAAGCAGAAGGCATTATTGGAAAATGATACTGTTAACATATTATTTCTTCTTTCTAGAAGGAGGAGAACATGCTTTCTTTAATACATTGATGATTTTTTTCCCCACCCCCTTAAAATGCATTTAAAGCAGATTTTAATTTGAAACACTGAGATAAAAACCATGGTGACCTTTCAAATTCAAGAACAGGTAAGGGCACTGGCTGATACAAGTCCCTTACATCCTCCTCCTCATTTTTCTAAACAGAACATAAAATGCCACTGAATTTTTTTCAGGTGCAATCATAGTACATGTTTCTGGGAAACTAAAGTTCAGAGTTCCTTCCTCTGCAGTCATATAGGAAGCTTTTCCATTTAAATACAGGCACTTAATCTGAAAAAAAGGTGCAGAACTGGCAGCTGAGAAGAGTCCAAGACAGCAGAGAACATTTTTTAAAGTCTGCCAATACAAACCTGTGAGAGAAACGTTCAGGATTTTTTTTTACTTTCTGGAGAGCATGCACTTCTAAGAATTCCTTCTTCACCTGTCAAAGCTCCCAGATCACATCTCTTGAGGCATTTTTAAGGCTCTTTTTCTTCTGAGTTTCTGAAATGAGGTCATTCTTTTTACTATTGTCACCTTTCAGCAGAGTAAAGTTTCCTTTATCAAAGCCTTATCTTCTCACCACATGTTTCAGAGAAAACTTTCCATCAACTTTTCTTCAGCTTGGATTTTCTAGGGAAACTTGTACAACTACTGAGAATTTTTCCAAATATAATTTTATATATTTAAAAAAAAATTCCACTATTATCCAAGTTACCATGCTTTGAACCAATGTATTGTTCCTCCAGAGCTCAACATTTTAAAAAAGGACCTAGCAGAGCAAGTTTCTTGCACAATCTGCACTGTGCTCATTAGATTTTGCTGGTACCACATTTCAGAAAGCTGCTTAGATAGTAGGAATTACTCTGACTATATTCATGCCGCATCAGTAGTATTTTATCAAATTCACAAAACTACTCCAAATTTGCATCAGCATAGGTAAGCTAAAACCCAGGACACATGCACCAAGTGGAAACAGGGATAATTTGGGCTTATTCCCCACTAGGATTTCTGGGATTTTTATCCTAAGTCAGCTGTGCACGGACCTGCGACACTATGTTGTGCTGAACGGGCAGTAAGAGTGCACCATGACCTGCACCTCAGCTCCCTGGTTGTGGGTGGATGCCCAAACCCTGCTTCATTAGGTACCATAGACACTCCCTTGTGTTCACTACCTCTGTACTGATTAAATAACACAGGATCCAATTCAACAGCATAGGAATCCTATTTCTTGTTGATTGCATCCTATTGGTTTTATTTGAATTAGTTGAGGTTTGGACAAGCCTTAAGGAACAATGAATTAGACCAAGTGCTTCTGAACTCTAATTCTGCAAAAGACCAAGCTCTACGATATCTTGTTTTCAAAACATGCTTGGTTTGTTTTATTTTATTTTATTTTTTAAAGACAACTTCTAATTCTTTACAACTGAAAGGCTTAATTATTCTTCTGGGTAAATTAGGAACTCATACTTGTTTGCCTCTAACATTTTCCAGTCCTTCAAAACAAGAGAGCAATTTCAAAATATCAAGTTGAATTTAGATGAGAATAAAATTAAGAAATTGCCTTTTATTTTCATCACATCACTGTACCAAGGATGCATACTGTAAATGGTCTTCCCAAATCAGAAAACAAGTAATGGAAAAGTAACCGGCAATTTCTTCCTTCTTTGTAACGGTAGCTTCCCAGCAAACAATTCTCCATCTGGGAGCAAGTTTGCTTCTATATTTTTCTTCCTATTAGTCCTCATTTAATCTTAGAGATATCAGGGACAAGTGGGACATGGCTGCTACACTGATGAGATCTTCCAACCCCTAGCTGATGGACAACCCACCAGGGCACATCACCAACACACATAAGCTACCCCACCACCATCAAGGCAAGGCCAGGCATCCTGACAGGAGAGCCTGAGGGAGAAATGCAAGACTTCTGCACTGTGGTGGTTCTCCAGGGAGAACAAACTCTGGGCTAAGTAAGAAGCAACAAAAAAGTAAATTGCTCCGTCTCCAAACCGTATGCTGTTCATATTTTACAGTTCTTGGTAGTCTCCACAAAATCCTGCTCCAACTTTGTGACGATGCAAAGAAGCCTAAGTTAGAACCAAATGTACCCTACGAGGCAGATGTCTGTTAAGGGTCTACGCACGGACTATAATATTTTTAGAGACCCTCCAATGGAATTTTGCACTGTATCTTACACATGGTAGGCTGAGCCATGGAAAAGTGTTTACAGCTACACCATGAGCCATGAGAAATTAACACCGTTATTTTTGAGCTGTGACACTTGCCAACACTTCACTGAAAAGCTGGAACCTTTTGATGGAAATGCTGCCTGTTTCAGGTAAGCACAGCAAAGCATGGGTTGCAAGCAACACAACTCCGCTCCCAATCAGCTGTAGAAAGGAGTTGGGAGCTTTCAAAACTGGAGATCAGGCCATAAATATGCCCATATGTTATTCAGTTTAATTGTTCTAAAATAAAAAGCAATCAGGGGAGTGACAATAGGGACCAGATTACCTTCTCCATATAACCATTTCCTGTAGAGGAAGAGAGAAGCAAACATGGAGACCAGAGGCTATAGAGGGATCAGATGAAATGCTGCTGTGTAACATTTCAGTTAGCTGAGGAGCCACATCTGATGGGGCTGGCCATAGGGCAGCATGAGCCAAGCACTGCCACCACCACTTCCTGCTCCTGCCTCCCAGGGAAGGACAGGAGACTGCCACACTGCCAGAGCCGACAGGGTCTTCTCCACTTCACACCTGGATGAAGAAGGGGGACTTATGGATGACTTCCTTCTCCCTTTTCAGTAGTACAACACAAAATGCAAGAACACAAAAGCAGCACTGCTGGGTCAGGCCAGAAATCCATCCAGTCCTGCACCCTGCCTAAAACACTGGTCGATAGAATATGTCTAGAGAAAAGTGCAAGGACTAGGCAATTGCAAAGATAGTTCTTCTAAATCTATCCCTGTGCACTAGCTGTGGCTCCTGGATGTTTTATTTGGTACTCAGTCTTAAGGAAAAATTAAAAAAAAAAAAAAACAAAAAAAAAACAAGCCCCCTTTTCACCCACTGCAGAAGAACATCTTACAGGTACAGACTTGACAGAGCAAGTACCATCCTTGGTCCAGCTGCCCCTTATAATGCAGTAATGTTACAGTTGATAATTTCATGCCACTTCAAAGTTAAGGTATGCCTTCCAGCACTCAGATGTCTTCATAAAGCTACTTCAACAAATGAAAAAAAAAAAACGAGCCAATGAAGAGTCAATCACCTGTCCACAGCTATGAGAAAAGTCAGCAAGAAAGTTAAAAGCAAATTCCTAGCTTCAGAGTTTCAATTCTGCTTTAAAACTAGAGCCTATTCTTACTCTTACACTTCACTTGTGAAGACTCCAAAAAAAGCTAGAGAAACTGAAGACTATTATTGCCTTCACATTATGCCTGAAAGTGCCGTTTTCACGGCTGTAGAGACGACAACAACAGAGATGGCGACAAAAATCAAGGTAATGGTTTGTAGTGTGGTACAGCCTGTTTATCTATCTATTGACAAAGTTATCATTAAGGTCTTCATTCAGAAAAGCCGGAAGCATATACCTGCACTATTCCTATTAAGCAAAGCATTTAAGTGTGTATTTCACTTCAAGCATCTGCTTTAGTTCCAAATCACTTATTTTGGGAGTTAGGTGTAGGCCGCTTCAAAAGGGGATGGTTTGCTGATGTGGTAACTGCATAAGATCGTAAAACGTAACGACAAAGGAAATAATCTGGAGTCTTTCAGGAATAATACCACCCCCACACTCAAGCGAACTGGGCAGGGCCCTGAGCTGAACCAGCAGAGGGAACCCAAATGCTGCACACTCCAGCTGCCACCCAGCAGAAGAAATGTTACTCACACGCATGCCGTGAGGGCTCCCTGCTTCTAAGCTGCAGCACCATCCACTGAGGCTGCAGGATGCCTGCTTCTGCCAGAACATCCTTGAAACGCACATCCTTCTTAGCTGCCCTACGGTCTACCAAAGATATATAGATATTTCTGTCTACTTACATTACTTTCTGACATCCATTTTGAAAGGACAAATATACTAAATGTAGTGTGCTTGTACAGCCTAATCTATCTGATTTATATTTTCCAACTTCACTACTTCATTCGCATTATGCTTGTCTTCTATTATACCACATAATCTAATATTCACTGCATGCAAAATGATGAACACCTGAAACGAAGGAAGACATGGAAGGACACAATCCATAACTTTGCTATCTTAATATTTTTTTATATATAGCTGTTTGGTAGCACATTTGTAGTTTTTTTCTCACTGTATATATTGGTTTGGGGATGGGAGTTGTTGCCATTGATACAAGCTTTTCTGGCACAAAAAATGTACAAGTGGGAGTTTATCCCGCACTGCCTGAGAATTTCTTCCGCTAAAGTGTTTTGGAAAAGCTACAGTGGGTTTCCCATGAGTTTTCTGGCAGCCTACATGAATCTCTTTTCTGCATCTTGAACTGTATTTGCATGCGAAAACAGATTACCCTAAGACAATTGCAATGTCAACTGATTAAGAAACTCCTGGGCTGTCTAGGATTGCGGAATTTATTTAAAAAGGACAATGAGGACTTTGTGGACAAGTGAACACACTTGAAAGGCTTTAGAAAGCTTGAAAATTGCCTTTATCTTTTTTCTTACCGCAACACATTCTGTGGGAGAGAGCTATTAGCTTCCCTGTAAGTTAAAATAATTCAACCATTGTCCACAGCAAAGTTTCACACACTCTTTCCACAAGACCACACCAGTGTCTGCTGCCCCACAAGATGCAAGCACTCGATAGATACTCCACAAAGCGATAAAGGCAGCAGAGCCACATGGAAAGAGTGCATGGAGTTAGAGGTAGCCGCCACCAAATCAGGCCAATAGCAGCTCTGCACTCACTTTATCCACTGCCTCCATAGGTCTGTAAAACACGATCGACCCTCCCTTCAGCCTTCTCTCCAAACTGAGGAATTTCAGCCACTTCAGCACCTCCTTGCAAGATAGTGGCTTTATCTCCTTGGTGATTTGAGTTGTCCTTCTCTCTGTGGTCTTGAGCTCCACCATGTCCTCCTTGAGAGGCAGACACCAGAAACATTAGTTTGCACAGACTTCATATCAGGGCCAAATGTATTTGCTGGCTTCCTTAATGTAATCTCTGCCAAAAATCTGTAATACCCTCCAGCCCCGTTTCCTCCCAAAAAATGGTCTGCTGACAACACCTGTTGTCACCAGTGAGGGCAGTTGAACAGGGAGTGAACATGATCTAGTGAAAACACTCTCAAGGCCACATTGCATGCAGCTGGATTTCATAAACTGCAAACGGGTTACATCCTCCTCCACTCCCAGAAAAAAATAAAGGAAATAGTAGAAAAAAGAAGGGTTTTTTTTGCATAGATGCAAACCCAGCAAATTTGTCACAGATGTTACTTGCACAACTCCCTGATTCGCCTGGAGACAAAGGATGAACTCAAGGGGCTGCGAACCATAAATCCAGAAGTTCATTCTACCAAAGCTTACACAGAGAAAGAAAAGTACAACCGTCTTGTATTTTTAGACCAGAAACACAATGCTGTAACTTACTATGTCAAGCATTGATGTAGGTTTGNAAAAAAAAGAGTAGGTTCTGGCTTCATTTGAAAGCACATTGGATGAATCTAAAACCAGGTCTGTGCTTCTGTGATTTATAATAGGATATTGTAATAGCTAGATAGAAGTAGATTTGTATGGTCTGTACATAATTTAGATCCAAAAAGAGAGCCAGTGTCACTTATAATGAGCCGTAGCTGTGAGGTATGTTCCCCATTCTCTTTCTTGTCAGGCATTTCAATTATCTCCCTTGTACTTCGTTATAAATAAAGCTGCAAGGAGGTGTTCTAATCCAGGCCGCCTGGAAAAAAACAGAGGCTCAAAGGATTCAATATTCACTTCTATAATTACTGGGTTTTAACTCAGAACTACCGAAGTCAACAGCTATATTCACACACAGGAAAAATCAAAGTGTTTTACTACCACAAAAGTGCAGTTGTATTTATCCCACCAGTGATACTCAATAGTCACTGCTATCTCTTGATTTGAAAGGCAAAAAACTGTAAGACACCTCCAGTTTCCAAGAGCTGGCTTTCTGGCCAAGGGAAGTTCAACCTTACTCTTGAAAGCATTACTCCAGACACTGATAACTGTGCTACTCTCTGAATTGCAAGACAGTACTAACATTGACTTAGTTCTACAACCTTTTTCCTTCTGCTGTAATCTCATCTCCATAGTTCATTCTGCACTTTGCCACATGCAACATCTCTCATTTCAAAAGATTATTATACAAATAAAAATTCTTATAGTATTCATAATGTAGACTATTTTATGCTTCATACAGTACTGTACAATAGCACCACTTACATATTACCAAATTGAATGGATTCTTTTTTGCTGCTTCACAAATATATTTCCTAGCAAGCAAAGAGATTTTTGCAGACAAAATTACTTCCCGATATACTAAATTCAACCTATAGCAACAGGAACATTGTCCAGTCCTTTCTCCCATACTTACTTGCAGGTAGACTTGACTAAATTTTCTCTTTTACTTGTTAAAACTCTATTTAGCTTTAATAAGCTACATCTTCAAACTGTTAACTACAATTACAAAATACAGAGTTTGAAAGTCAGTTCTCAAACTGAGAAAAGCTACTATTTTCTCACCTGAATATCCCTCTTGATCATTGATATCCCAGGAAACAGAGCTCAGCATAGCAATCTAAGCACAGAACACACCTAGGAAAAGTAAGGGGAAGGAGCAGAGGGCAGTAAATACCCAATCTTAACTACACCCAGAAACAGGGCAGCCTCACTCACCTGCATTGATTTCACCTGAGTGGTTGCTTTCCGGGAGATGATGACTATAAGCAGCCAACCAAGAATCATGAATAACAGATAATTTTAAACTGGGCAGACAGCTTCTTCTGCCTTTAAAGTATCTAAAGCGCAATCCTGAAAGGTACAAAACAATTTTAAATTACCAAAGGACGCCTTCTGCTTTCACGTCTTAAAATTCAAAGAGCTAATTAATAATGTTTTGCTTTTTTTGTGACTGAAGAGCAGGTTAAACTTCACCTAATTCCTCTGCCACAGAAGGTGACAGCATTTAAAGGCACCAACACCAGCATTTTCTAACTATCAGTTATTTATGCTTCTGGACTTACACCTTACTGATAGTATAAGGAAGCACATACTGCTCCACTACTAATTTGTTTCAAATTTAAACTATGAACTAAATCCCCCATGGTAACCTCAAACATCACACAGCACTAAATACTTATCTTCCCAACAGTACTTAGATCCACTATGTACTTTTAATCTCACATTGCTGTGTTTACAGCATTTAATTACCCTTGCATGACAAGGTGGGAACTGCTATGTTAACAACCTACATTACTCTGCTATAGTGTCTTCAGGACACAATAATGGCCTGGCTGGTTAGTGTATTTTTCCACCCTGGAGGAGGATGCTCCCACAAAACTGAGAATTATCTGAGAAGTGGCAAATAGCCAAAGTAAGGCCAGGTCAGGTCTCAAAAAAGAGAGCTTTTTGGAAAATGGCCTCATTAGAATGACTGTGTGGATGTTGGTAGATACCTCATGAAAAGGGTACAACCTGTTTTGTAGTTGTAAAATATATTTTTCAAGACTGCTACTGTTCTCAGAAATCATACTTTGCCTTTAGAAAGCTGCTGAACCAATGGTTATTATTGGCACTCGACAAATAACATAAATGACAACTACCATGGAAGTGACCTGGATTCATCAGCTGTGCTGGTAACCTATCTCCTGAACTTGCTGCTAAGTGAAAAAACATAACTTCAGTCCAGTTCAGTATTTGTACATGTACATGTGATGGCAAATTGTGTCATTGCCCTGCTAAAAGAAAGAGGAAAACAGAGCTCCTCATACTTTCTTGAGTTTGGAGCACACTTTGCAGTTGGGTTAAAATATGAGATGACAGGGACAGTGAAGGGATGTGAATGACTTGTACTTGCAAAAGATCTGATGAAACATACCATGTACCTCCTAGCTCAGCACAAGGGATAAGCAAACACAACACATACACACACACAACCCTCCCATGAAGGGACAGATGTGCATTATAAAAGGACAAAGTTGTGCGCCTCTTTAAAGAACGCTTTGCAAGGAGGGCAGGAAGCAGAGATTTTGCCATTATTCTATTTGAAAGCATCTGCCTAGAAATATTTTAATTGCTTCTCAGCTACAAATAAATCCACTTCAAGTGGACATAAATACAAACTCATTTTAAAGCAATTGGCATGATTAATTTCTTTAAGTAATGAAAATTACTACGTAAACCAAAGTTATAAACTGAGTGGAATGATTGACTCCCAAATCCCCATCCGAGCATTAAAATCTCCACACTGGTAGTAAAACATTTCTATGTTCAAGTAAATATTTCTTCCTTCTACTTTTGCTTAAGCCTAGGAATTCTTGGTGGAAATTGTTACTGCTGGAACTTTTTATCAACATAATTAATAATGAAAACATCCGCAAAAACAACTGCTAATGATTATGCTATAAATTTAATTAACAGCAATGAAAAAAGTGTCATTTTAATTGACTCAAATGTTATACATAAGTGAAAATACAGGGCAGTCAGTCAACCATGGGACTATATCAATCCCTGTGATAATAGAAAAATGGTAAGTAGGAGGGTAAAGGAAGAAATATGTTTGCAAATCATATAGATACCAAGAATGTCATCTACATTACTAGTTTTTATGTGCTGACTATAAAGAGCTGAAGGCAAGTTAAAGTTTGATTAGGTACTGGGAAGACATGTGCAGAAAATAATTCATAAAAGTATATAGTTATATATACACTATATGGGAAGTACAGCAGTTATCTGAAAGATGCTGTAACCTCCCCAAACAAACTTATCATGAAAGAGAAGGCATGGGAACAATAAGAGCCAAGGGCTACACATGGTAGAAGTTGTTAGTGCTACTAAAGCTGTACTTATGTAATTTAAAAGATTCAGAAAATTAGTGCAGAAGACATACAAGTGAGAATGAAGAAAAAATTTCTATTTTTAATAAATGTAGGGAGAATGCATTTGCCCAGAGAGAAGTCAGGAGGACAAAGCAGCTATGGAATAGAAAATGGGAGCTTCCCAGTCCCCAACCAGTTTAGCTACTGGAGCAACTGAGGAGACTGTCTTTCAGTGCCACCTAGAATATTCATTTAGTGTTTTAGATTTCCCTTTTGTAACACCGACAGTAGCTTTGAATGCAACAACAGGAACCACTTTGCAAAATTTAATCTATTTTTGTTTAAGCTTGTTTGATGACATTATTGCTCCCAGGTAACTTGCAACACTCTGGGAGCAATTTATCTCCATAATAAAGGGCTGAGAATTCAGCAGCACATCTTCTGCTGCAGTCTGATTTTACACGGTGCTTACTCCTGCACAGAACTGCTGATGTCACTATTTTCAAAATGGGTTTTTTTTGCATAAATTTGACTTCAAAACACCAAAGCCATGGAGCATGGCAATGCACTGGCATGGTTTGAGAAGCAGCCTTGGCCTCTGTGCCACATGTTGGGGTGGGAAGCTCAGTTCTACCCCCTTGGAAGCGCTGTCCCCAGATCCACTTCCCTGAAAGCAGTATAGAGTGGCAGGAGTCCCCCAAGTCCTCTGGGGTCCCTGTGATAGATTCAGCACACACACCACCGCTCTCCTTCCTTTGTGTGGTGGCTCTGCTGGTGTGGTAACCCTGCACCTCACCTCCTCTGCTTTCTCCTGCCTCTCCCAGCCCCTCCAGGACCCAACAGGCTTAACAGTGGAAAAATGTGGAGATTAACTCAGATCGTATTTCTAGATAGGAGTCTGGAAAGACAAGGCTATGGGCATCTGCTGAGGACGAGGCCACCTGCTGATTGGTTCCACTACCCATTGCCAAGATCTCCATCACCCCAAGCCTCACCAACCCACACAGCGGAGCGTGGCTGCACACTTCCTGAGCTCTGTCTGCACCTCTCCACCCTTACATTCCTGTTTGGATACAAGTGTGAATGTCTGTGGTTGCAAATGCCTGGGACTCAGCAGCTGAGGTTTAAGTTGTGACGTTCCCTGCCTGGTACTCCACCAACTTGGAACATAAGTGCCAGAGAGGAGCCTTCACCCAGTGCCCTTACTCTGGCTGCTTCTTTACTCCACCTCCAGTGCTCCTTCTGCTACTATTTATGGTAAATATGACACAACGCTTGGTTATGTAGATTTTCTCAGAAACTCATGGTTTCGGGTTTGTCACCATATTCCTGGCGAGATCCTGCAGACCAGGTGCTGGGTACCAGGTCACTCCCACTGCCTTGTCTGGATTTCTGCCTTCTGAGGAAGGAAATTTTTGCTCTGGTTCCTTTGTCACGCTTATTGTTAATTCTAGTTTGTGAATCCTCAACTGTTCAACTAAAAGGAAGCTGGTAATTACGGAATTAAAGTTTATACCTTTGAATTATTTCTTGACAGTGCTTCATTTGATTATTTCAATCAGGTGCCTGATACGCACCCTCCAGCTACCCAGTAATCCTCTCACAGCACTGAGGAAAGGGACCAGTTCTGAGGGCTTTTTTTTCCCCTGTGATTTTCTGAATCATCATGACAAGAATTCTTGAAGATCAGACAGCTATTTACCTCCTCGATACAAAACAGAGGTGGTTACTGTATGTTTGTTTGAAGCAGGCTCAGATAAGAGATTTCTTTCTGGATTCTCTTTCTGGGGCTTGGGTGTATTGCTAATCCTTATAATGCTCCAGTGATTGACACATTACAAAAACCATCTAATACTCATAATCATCCAAGAGACACAACTAAGTGAGCCACTATGAACTCTGAGCAACGATTTGTCCATTTTATACTTGCAGATTTAGAAAAATTCTGACGTTTTGATACAAAGGGGTGTCTGACTGAAGAATAACTATTCTCACAACAGTTTAATTTCTTATACAGTCTCAGTTGCTAGAATGTTATTATACCTTCTGACACAATATTATATTTCAGTATGTTTGGTGGAAAAGCACATTACTTCACCAAATGCAAGCACTTCATCAGAGGGAGATGTTATTAGATCTGTGTTTATATCTCTTTTAATGTAACTATGGACACTAAAGCACTTCAGGAAAAATCCTGAGGGGACAAAGGAACCTCAAACCAAAAATGACTGAAGCATAACTAGGTGTACGCAAGACAGAGAAAATACTGCCATTTAAACACAATATGCTTGGATATATTTCAGTGCTTTTCTCTTACTTAAAACAATTTGCATTATCTTTGTAAGGATGTGAAAGTGAAGATGAGCGAGCTTATTAGATACAGTTTCTGTGATAAAATATTTTGGAATTAATATTCTGACTGTACATAATTAAATCTCTTGTAGTAGACAAAAAAAAAAAAGCTACCTATCAAATAGCTGACTAAAACAACTCTCTCTGATTTCTAGAAAAGATTTTCCACAGAAATAAAATTAAAGAAAGAAAACATTCACATTTAAAGTCAAAGACCAGAAAATATGAGGCTGTAAAATGATTCTTTTGCTAATAAACAAAAGTAAACAATGCTTTGAAATTATTAAGTAAATGTTTAGATCAAAATTGCAAACTTTTTTCCTATTGTGAAGCCATTTAAAAAATAAAAGAACAAAAATAAAAATAATGAATTGCTGTGCCCAGCCATTTGTTAAGTTAGTGTTTCCTAAACACAAGATACATTTAGCTGGAGGACAACTTGGTAGCCCTATTATGCAAAATTCCACCAGACTCAGCAAGCTTGCCTTGACAGGATCCATGCTAACATCTTCCAGCAACTCTCCTCTGCTTTGCTCTGTGGCCCCTTGTCTCCTTTCATCTTCATTCAGTCCAACCTGCCACAGCAGGTCCAGCTAGAGCAGGCTGCACAGGACCGTGTCCAGGATGGTTTTGAATGTCTCCAGAGACTCCACCCCCTCTCTGGGCAGCCTGTTCCAGTGCTCTGCCACCCTCAAAGTGAAGAAGTTCCTCCTCATGTTTAGATGCAACTTCTCATATTCAAGTTTGAGCTCATTACCTATTGTCCTGTCACTGGGCACCACCGAAAAAAGACTGGGCCCATCCTCTTGACAGCCACCCTTTAAGTATTTATAAGCATTGATAAGATCCCCCCTCAGTCTTCTCCATACTAAAAAGACCCAAGTCCCTCAGTCTTTCCTTATAAGAGAGATGTTCTAGGCCCCTAATCATCTTTGTAGCCCTTTGCTGTATCTTCTCCAATAGTTCCCTGTCCTTCTTGAACTGGGGAGCCCAGAACTGGACACAGTACTCCAGATGTGGCCTCACCAGGGCAGAGTAGAGTCACTGGCGTATTTCTGTGTAAGAAATGCATCAGGAGCTACGGGTCAGGCACAAACCAGCTACCACTGAAAGCCCAAGCAGTATGAGTCTGGTACAGCCACCTTTATCTTCCTGTACTACCAGCACTACCAGGTATTGCTGGTGATCAGCTGTGGCTCAGATTTGGAAGACACCAGGCAGCACGAGACTCCAGTGCCTGAGGCATTCGTGAGGGGCTGGGAAGAGCCCAGCAGTACCCTCCAGCAGCCCCAGAGCATGAGTTCCTCCAGCACTAGCCAGACTCTGGTGGGGCAGAGACTGAGAAATTGAGTTTGGGTTAGAGTACTGCCAACTTTAGCTGCCACAACCCCGGCCTCAATATGCCTGAGGCACTCATCTGTCTCCTTGTTCCATGTCTGTAAGACAGTACTCATGTTTGTGACCGTAAGAAATAATCATAGCCACTTATTTGTTACCATCATCATGCCCAACTGCTTTTTAGTCAAAATAATGACATATTCTGTCATTAGATCTTCTGATCTTCCTACATTCTATTTAAAGACATATATTGGGACTCATTTGGGTAGTGCTGCACATGCAGATTGATGGACAGATACAAGAAAGTAGTTGACAACCCTTCTTTACCACCTGAGGGATTCCTATCCGGTGGTCTCTCTGCAGTAACTGTGGGCAAGCTGATTTAGCCAAACTGTTCAAAAGCGTGACTCCTAGGCTCATAGCCAGCACTGCTCCTCCTCAGGAAAATTCTGATAGGCAGCATCACAATGATATTCTTAAAGAGTAACACACTTTCTCTCTCTCCACCATTCCTTCTCTCTCCACTGCCCAAGCCTCCTGGTGGCACAGGGGAATGACTCGCCTGCATCCCCTCTTCCAATCCATCCACCACAGGACACCAGAAAAGGCTCTTGTGCCATCTTGAAAATAAAAAGCCCTATCTACACAGTCCTAACACAGCAAAACAAAAAAAACCCACAACATTTTCTAGCAAAAAGCGAACTTTCTGACCAATAGCCATATGCCAATAGTTTCCAGGGCTGGCAGATCAGAAAAAAACACACCTTACTATACCTATTTCCCCTTCAAAGCTGGTAAAAATACACTTTAATTATAAAAATTTACAAGGAAATACTTAACAAATAACTTACTGAAACACTGTGGTTCTCTTGTGTCACACCTATTTAGTAGTCAGGTGTGGTTTCTGGGTTTGGAATATTCAAGGAGAAAGGCAAATTTATGTTACAAAATACCCAGGCACATGAATCTAAATCACAGAAAGTGCTCAGTGGAATTTCCCTTTCATAGACATCACTTATTATTTATAGCAATAATTTGACCTATAAACCAAAATATAAGTCTCCAAAGGTTATTTTTCAGCTGTAGTTACAATCTCAATCAAAAGCCCAGAGCTTTGCCTGGAAGATAACTACAGGTGAGGGGACCAAAAAAGCCGTGTTACTTATGTGAACTGTCAAAATGTGAGGCACAAGAGATTTTGCTTCTATTCTTACTTCTTATTTAGGACTT
The DNA here is from genome assembly GCA_013400375.1 of Thinocorus orbignyianus. Classification (NCBI taxonomy): domain Eukaryota; kingdom Metazoa; phylum Chordata; class Aves; order Ciconiiformes; family Thinocoridae; genus Thinocorus; species Thinocorus orbignyianus. The sequence goes on along the minus strand of VXBW01007744.1, from coordinate 1,747,894 downwards.
CTGCGTTTCTGTAGCTCCAGAAGCAGCGATTATGTAGGCATAACAATTCAGATACGATTTTTCTAAGCTGACCCTTACAACACAAGTTTAGCAAGACTGCATTATTTAAACATTGTTTTTTAAATGTGGCACCTGCCCTCCAACAGGCTTTGCAGATACGCTACAGGAAATTTTTTCTCCCATTCAATTTCTCACTCACTATGTTAAAATACAAAACCGAAACTACAGCGTAAAGATAAAGAAGCAACCTTACAAAGCATGGGAGGAATTTAAAGAAACTCATTACACAAATCATTGTATTAGGCTTACAGAGGGCAATCTTTTGTTTAAAGGAAAGGAGATTTGTACTTAGTGAATGGTGAAGATATGGAAGCAGAAAAGATTTGTTGTTGCAGACAACACACTGAGTTATTAAACAAATCATAATTGTGCAAAAAGCTGTGAATAAAGCCCTCAGCCTTTCTCTCCAGAGGTACAGCAACCTCACACTGAAGCTAAAAACTTCTGCAGCCTGAAGGAGCAGATCTGGCCTCATCCTCCTCCTGTCTCTCTCCATTTGGGAGGTCACTCGCACAAAACTGATCCCTGCTGTGTTTCCACAGGGAAGCTGGCGGGTCTCTTCAGCACCTGAAGACAGAGACCACTGCTCTATCCATTTCTCTCCTTTGCACTCTCTAAGTTTCTTTACTTGCAGACATATGCCTGTACCCACATAGCCAGCCACAGTAATTCCCCCTCTGGCTGCAGGAGCCAGCTCCATGCTCTTGGGGCCAACAGGCTAAATTTATGAGCTTACTGCTGAAATAGGGACAGAAGGTTTCTGTGAGCTGGGGTAAATGACAATAGTATTTTTATTCATGTACATCTAAAAGCTATCATTAATGTGGGATTCAGCATTGCTAGGTGCCAGACTTTCCCCCCAAGGTGGACTTTTCCCTCATTCTTTCTCCTGTATCATGAGAACAAGGGTGAGAAATCACTCACCCACCAAATCTGACACTGGGCTCAGATCTGTCTTCAAGCTTATAATTTCTTGCAATCTCCTGCAACCAAACCATTCTGATTTACAGCAGATGTTAATTATTGTTTCCTTATCATCAGGGTTATATGCAAACTGATTTGCACATCTGTAAGCTTCATGTTGGTCTTTGTTACTTTCTTTGTTAGTGACTAATTTAAAATGATTCATTAAGCCTGAAACAAAAGAACTGAGGCAGGAGGTTAAACCATCACAGCGGGATTCCTCTGCTCTCGGACTACTGTTGGTATTTGCAGAGGACAGAAAATCCTTGGGACGCTGCAGATGTAGTCAGACAGCCCAGACTCTTCCCCGTGCTGAATTTACAACTTTCAGTTGTAGCCTTTACAGTCTGACATCCCTTCAATCCCCCTGCATGATGAAACTGCCATCTCTGGGTCAGGCCGTGCTCTTCAAAAGCAAGGCACATACTCCCACTCAGTATAACAGAATATACTACATTATCTTCTCTCTCTGAGCAGGGCCACACACTGGCTTTACACACAGAGTCCTGTTTCAGTTAAAACCTGAAACAGGATGTGATTTGTTTACAAGAAACAGCATGGCTTTGGCATCTCATTTCCTTCAAAAATAGATAATTCCATAGACATCATCTCCCAGGCGCCCTTGAGCCATGGCTTTAATGTTACTTATCCCAGGTGCTTCAACTTCGTAGTCTACTAATAAAGGTTGTTCTGTAGCTTTCATTTTATATCTCCACAAATCTCCATCCTCTGTGCAAGTGCATTTGTACAACTATGTGTGCATGGAAAGATGGCAGGCAATCCTCCCTCTGCTGCTAACTCACCTGCTGTGTATCAACTGACCTTTTTCTTTTGGGGAAGAGGTGGGAAAAGGATTCATGCAAAGGGGATGATAGATCTCTTTTCTCATCATCATTTTGTTTCTGGGTTATGGCAAGAGGAGTACTTGTCCTGACAAAGTCCTGCTTGCTGAAATGCTAGACATGACCTGAAACTCTTAAAAATCTTAAAAATCTCTCTAAAAAATCTCCCCCTCTTAAAACCCTTAAAAAACACTCTTAAAAATCTCCCCCTTTGTCAGTCATATTTGGCACCTATTTCAGGTTGTTGGAAGAGCATCCCCCATGGCGGGTTTGCAATGCCTGCTGCCATGGGCCCAGCATACCCATCACACACCATATCACATGTGTACTACGGTACATATACATAGATACTACATACATACTACAGTACCAAGGGCACCGTTAGCTTCCCATGGCAATAAGAAGTCTTTAGCCTGAGTGTCTTTCTGTTTGCTGTGCTTCTGGCCATTCCTCTCTAATTTTCCTTCTCTTTTTTTCTTTTCCCTACGACAGTGCCTCTTCTCTCCTGGAACAGGCACTAACTTCCACAATCGCACATCTGGAAAATGAATATTTAATGAAACTTTATGAAAACTTCCTGTTCTAAAAAGCACTTAAGTATTTCTGAATCCAACAAGCTACATCACGCATCATTTTGAACACATGTAGATGTCCAAATAATTGGTCAAGGGAGTACAGATTAAAATTGTATTAAAATGCTGATATCGAATTGAGTCACAGTTGCTTCCATTTACATGTTTTCTTTGACTTTTCTAGAGAGGTATGACATGCAACTAGATGTAATAAATCATAATTATACTGTTAACTCAGTATTCGGATTAGAATATCAGATTAAGGAGTACAATTGCCCTGTAAAGATATTTTCTTTTTCAAGTCTCTATGAAACTATGGGAAAAGACTTACACATCTCAAAGGTATTAAGCTTCTTTGAGTCAATACATGTATTCCTTTTAGAAAAGGCAGAATGACTGTCAATTTACAGATATAAGTATTTTCTACCTAAGTACATACTTAAATTCACCAAAAAGAAAACTTTAATGAACAGAAATCTTGACTACAGCAGAACTAATGATCAAAAGTGGTTAGGATTTTGTTGTTCCCTTCATTTTCCCGTTTCTGTTCTACTTGGAAATCAGCAACATCTCTATATTACTACAGTGTGATCCGTAACTTGCCAATTTAAAAAAGCTGAAAAATCTGAAGAATGATGCCCTTTTCTGAAATTGGTGGTCATGTTTATGTTCCACTATTAGTGCAGTTATTTCTAAGCACCTTCTCTATCTCATCAGAACAATAATAGAAGAAAGGTTTATGTTGGAAGCAAAGATTTTTTTCTCTTAGAAATCCATTATCTGTTCTGTCTCCTGTCATTTACCTTTTCCCACAGCACTGCAGTGATGTGGAATCTGAATGTTCATACAGATTGCCAATATTTTCACCATTTTTAACAAGTCAGGAGGTCAACTCTCTTCAGAGGAGATAGGAAAAAAGGCAGAAAAAGCTTTTGAAAATGTATTCACCTCCTATTTCACATTGGTTAGTATCCTCTTTCTGCTGGACTACCTGAAAATAAAACCTGAGACATAGATAATCTATTTTCAAATGTTTTAAAATAAATGTAAATGCCGGAAAGCTTAATACAATGAAACAAAATGATATCTGCAACAACAGGACCTATCCTGAGAAACTGTGAATAAGCACTCCTCAGTTTTTCGCAGAATTCTCCCAATCTCCACTTACATTGAACTCTGCAATGACAGCAATCTCATCTGCTGGCGTTATAATTTAGTACAGCATTTGCAAAAGATTCATCTGGCTTTAGTAATGTTAATGTGCCTTTTTCCTAGACTCTGTTTAAGACCTTCCATGAACTAGGAGCCTTCACTGATGGAAGGACAGTGGTCAGGCTGGTGGGACAAGGTGAACCCAAGTTAGAAATGCTGCCTGGGGTTGTTCTGTTGATCATGAAAGCACCTCAGAACACCTACTTGTAGGATTTCCAGGAGACACCTCAGCAAAGGGAGCAACAAGAGGGCAAAGTCAGCAAAGAACTCAGGAAGCAAATATTTTTTCCTTCCTGTCCCTCCTCAGAAGTGCAGAATAAATGAAACTCCCACTGAGGACTGCTCCTAAGACTTTTGTCCTGCCAGGAACTGCTCTCTTGAAGAGAGTGATTCAAGACAGTGTTTAAGCCTGGTTACACAGCACGCATTGTACATACAATGTACATTGTGCTGCTTTCCAGACACCTCCTTTCATAAAACGCAATAGAACAATAACAAAAGAATAAAATATTTATGAAAAAAAAGGAAAGCTTAAATTAGTATTTCTTTAAGGGAAGCGGAAATGTGAAAACTCTTGTCTGCTGGTTTGCCAGCAACATTGAACTTGATCTCCCTTACGGATGTTTTATACCATGTTTACTATGTAGTTTGAATAGAAATACTGTTGCTTTCTAGCGGTAGGACAGCGGAACCAGCTCTCGTGAGGGCCCAGGCTCAATGATGACCTTGATCTGTTGTCAACCTTGAATTTCGAGCTGGGAGAGGGACAGATGAATGCTGAAACCAGCGAATGGCACAGCACCACTAATGCAGGTAGTCATTACTCTAGCCTTTTCTCAGTCTTTAGAAAAAGAACATCATGAGTAACAGTTGTTTTTTAAATAATTGCAAAGTAATACCTGATTTTTGCTATCCCAGCAGGGCACAGAGGAGTTAATCGCTTTACCCATCTTTATAGGGAGAATCAGTGTTACAGGTAAGAGTAATAGGAATACTGGCCTGTACCAATAATCACTGAGCATACTCCCATTTCTTTATTCCCTGCATCTCCACTGTGCCTTTATATTCAGAAGTCCTTTAATTTCAACACTACCAATTATCCCTCTAACAGAGACAACACTTAAGTCAATAGCAAATGATTAAAAAATATTCTCAGTGACTCATTTTCCTTAATGAGACAGTAAGTCTTATTCAGAGCAGCACACCCAAGCTAAACACACATTTTTTGACTGCAACTAAGTCATGGTGTACATTGTGAACAGGTTTACTGTCTTCCAGATCCTTCTTATAAATAAAAAAGCAGTTGTTACTTTTCTTGATCAGGTACGACTCCCTCTGTCACTGCGTTATGCTGTATGATGCACAGGGAGATGCTGTTTCCATTGCCCTCATTAGGATGCTCACAGGTAAGCCTGGCTGGTAACTCTGTCAGCTCTTACAGCAACTGCAGGGCATAAAAGGTTGTTCTGGTTTTTTTTGGCTTTCTGAGAATGCCTCTTAATCTACATGACCCATCACATGGTAGAAACTGCATATATGCAGAACTAAAGTATAACTCTCCACCTCAGGAAGAAATTTCACGACAGCAAGAGGCATCTCTCAAAGAGCAGAAAATTCATTAAGCAGTTCAGATTTAAAAATGAGATTACAACTCATCTTGCCAAGTTTTCTTGGGGGTGGCATTCTTTAGCAGAGAAAGGAGAAGGAACTGGAAGGTCACACAAGACCAAATGTTGTTTGGCTAAACCAAACATGATGTATTGGGCAACTTAGAGACCACATTCAGATTAGTGCTATTTTACTAGTTCCAGGTGGAAAGAGCCAGTCAGGATGGTACCTATTTCCAGGGCATGTAGCAAGAGGTGTGCTGGGGAATGAGTATTGTGCTGTGCCATTCTGGCAGTTACCATGTGTTTTAGAGGATTCTTTATCCTTGAAAAAGTGCAAGAAGATGGTTTTTCACACTGCTCAGGTCTCTCAGCACAACAACCAACAACCACACTATACAGTGATGACAAAATTAAGGCACGGAAACAACAAAAAGAGCCTTTCTCCAAAACTCTGCTTATGTGCTCAGCCCAGCCTCAGCACCAGTGATGTGGTGCACTCTCCTGGGGACTCTTTGTACATGGGCAAAGAGCTCCCCACCAGGACACTTCAGTGGATGTGGAAATCGGAAATCCGTAGTTAATCTTGACTGGCAAATGGTAAGACTTAGCCTAACTGAAGTCTGGGAAAGCCTGAGTTCTCCTTACGCTTGCCCCATTGTAATACAACCACAAGGACAGAAGCATTTTTCTTTTTCAATTCCCCTTACTTTCATCTCACTACATCTTTCTCTAACAAACATTTTTCCTCTTTAGATCTTGCGTGTCTCCATGCTTGCATGATTGTTCTGTCCCTCATACTTTCAGGTAAAAGTTAAGCCTGAATGATATTTCATGCTGTACAGCAGACACCCTGCAAGGACAACATCCAACATCCTCCATGAACTATATTCATATGGGCCAATTTGGTCCATGAAGGTCTCCATAAAAAACACAGACAGGGGATGAGAGACATTCAAGAACCAGAACTGTAGTAATGGCCAATCAGAACCTGTGCAGAGCAAGTGAGCCAAGTAGGGATCAGGAACTGACAATTTGTCTTTTTGTTTAAAGGAAAGCACATGAAGAAAATAGGAGATTTACCTCCCAAATTAAGGACCTAACTCATCTTTGTGAGATGACACAACGCCATATCCCACCTTCTCAGCCTGGACACTCAGCACTCTTTGGTGTCAAGATGAAGACCAGACATTTCAGAAATTTCAGCTGTAAAACAGCCAATCTTCACACGTTAATAAAAATATTTAGTGCTAATGACAGGAGACGGATTGACAGCCTGGAACTCTTTATCTGTTCATCAAAAAAATCACAACATTAATTCAAGGTTCTCTTGTGAATCATGATTTCATTGCTAAATGTCTCGAAAAACAATGTACCAATAAAGTACACGGATGAGCAGGGAAAATCCTCATCATCGACTAGGCAAGACTTACAGGCATTCAGCACTCCATGCTTTAAGATGAGCCAAATATTTCTTATTCTATGGATTGTGCAAAGCTGTTGTACCTCAGACAACACAGTATGTGCAGTTTATAACGTGACACTTCTATAAACAAACCAGAGTCTGCTTTAGAATTGGGGAAGGTGGTGGAGATTGGTTTATTTTGCATGCTGTAGAAGACTGATTTAATAAAGTTAATTTAATTTAAAACCCTCTGCTTTTTATGGGATTAGGCTGGGTTTCATGTAAAAAAAAAAAAAAAAAGCAAAAAAAAAGCTAATACTTACAAACAGCATCTCTTTACCTAAGAAAAAAAGTAAACTAGAGTATTCCCATCACACTTTTGCAATTGTTTCCTGTTTACCAGACTTTTATACAAATTTAAATATCAATCTAGTTGTTAGGTAATGATGAGAGGATATCTACCTATCTATGGCATTTGAAATCAACAAGACTGCATGCTGCAGCTGGGAACCACATCCTGAACTCTTGAGGGAAAATGTGTAATGAAGTGAAGTCCTGTGACCGATTCACTTGGGTTCAATGGACTGAATTCAGAGCACCAGCTATTTAGAGCGGACTCTTTTATAACCCTTGATAATAAAAGTTTGTCCAGCAATCTAGAATAGCCATATGAGACACAGACATTTAGGTTTCATCCTGATGGCAATTTTGAGAGCTAGGAGAGATGATAAAATAAGTATTAGTGTAGCTGCAGACAATGTGGAAAAGGTAAGCCTAGCCCTCAGAGCCTGGTGCCAGTAGAGCACAAGGACTGCGAGAATGCTTATCGCTGTACTTTGACCTCTGTGCCATGAGTAGTTGGACTGAAATAATTCACAGGGCTACACATCACTCATGTTCACATACTAAAGATAATTTATTTCAGGAGGAAGCACTTGTTTAGCATCAGGCCAATGAGCTTGTTCTGAAATTTGCCACACAAAAGATGAAATCCCTGACTAATTAATCAATTTCCAGTTTTCCACTTCCCATACACCACAGGCTTCTTCATTAAGATGAAGGTGCTGAATCTCTGCTACAGGTGAGGAAACTTGCATGAGTTTCCTCTGCTTTTCAGTGAATTATGTATATTGAATTGCCTAATTGAAGTAGCATTAACAATACAGTAGCACTTTCCATTCCCAGAGCACTTTACTGTTGCAGAAATGAAAACACTTCACAAAGACGTAGGCGACAGAACTCCTAGCTCTGTATAAGCCTGGGAATAAACTGGCATATTTCTTTTCAAATACTCTTGTGTTTTTAGGCTGACTTCTACCAGGCTGTGTGATTTGAAAAATTGTAGCTCACAGCTACAACTTCTGTGGGGACAGCTTAATTTTGCTATTCTGACCTCTGAGCAAACAGGGTCTTTGTTTCTTTGTTTTATTCTAGTAAAGGGAATGCAGTGTATTAGTTGAGCATGAATTACCTAGTAATCTGACAAAGTGTGACAATGAGCTTGGGCATCTCTGATACCCCAAGTATACTGCACATGAGTGACATTTAGGGTTAGTCACAAACTGGTAATGTAAAGATGGCCCACTGGCTCATGTGAAGGAGGATAAGAGCAGCAAAAACAACTAAGTGTGTGGATTAGAATCACAGAATCACTAAACAGCCCAGGTTGGAAGGGATCTGGAAGGATCATCCACTCTGGGAGTCTTAAAGAACAATTTAGACAAGCTTCTCTCAAAATCTGTTGAACTGATTTGATTTTGCAGGGTGGCATGTCTTTGTCACCTCCCCCTTCCTCAATTTCCTACATTCCAGCAAGCAAAGTGAAGTGGTGGACTGGTCACAAGAAGGTATAAACCAGGAGATGCTCCTGTATCTAAACAGCACCAATGGCCACATTTCCCTGCACTGCAGGTTGGGTCAGGGATCAGCTTTTCCTCTGTGTTTACACAGCGCATAGCACAGCAGGCTTTTAGTCCACTATTGCTCTCCTCAGGGGTACACATGCTCAGATTTCAAGCAGATGACACACTATCCTGATTCACCCTTTTTTTCTACTCCCATAATCCCTACCTCTGTCTCCTAACCCATATCAAAGTTGTACTGCATCCTTACCACGTGTATTTGCTTGAGTATTTTATACACACCTCCCTACCCTTCAGATGCTTACAACTTTGAATCAAGTCTCCGTCTCAAAGATTTGTGCCAAATTCTCAGTACAGGCAAGCCACAGTTAATCAGGATTTTTAAAGGATACCATAATTTTTATTCCTGTTATTACTACTAATAATTAAATGTAATGGATTCTTTTCTCAGTTGTCCCACTGACAAGTCATTTATGTGCACACTGCTTCTACCATTAACAAAATAAGGAAAATAATTCTACCTTATCATTAAAAAGCACATCTGTTGCACCAAAACCTGAGAAGGGGAAAACAGCTGCCTTACAACTCAGTGGTTAATTCCTTCCACAGAAGAATAAAGGAGTACGAAGAGAGAAAAAACCTGCTTCTCCCTCAGTTTTTACACTGTTGACATTACAAGCAGCTTTTCAATATCTTAAGCCTGTGCCTGCAGAACATGTGCATGTCTGAACAACAGTTATACCTGTATAAAGAGTTACTTTGGCAGAGTAAATCCCCAGATCTTTACAAGTACTGATGGAAAGGATAAAAATAAGATTCTGATTGTTTTGAGTGACAATAGAAAGTGCAACCAAACACTGATTATACTAGGAAATTTTACAGGTGCCAATGCAGTATATTGGAAATGACCTTTAAAAAACTGAACACACTGAATGTATAACATCCATATTTTGAGCCAATTCCTCCCTAGTATATTTTAAATAATCTGGTACGGTAATCAGGAAGTCCTCAACCACAACTGGAAATGAGGGGGCAGCATGTGCCCCAGAGAAGCAGCGCAGCAGCGAGGGGGGGTCCACACAGTTCGCAAAAGGTATCATCCAAAGTGCTCTAATGGCCAGACCCCCTGGGCTCTGCCGCTGCCTCCCCAGGGAAACAGCAGAAGCCCATCACAACGCATTCGAGATGAAACTACAAGAACATAGAAGGAAACAAGACCGCAGGGAACACAACACGTGGGCTTAGTCTCATTTTTAATTTCTGAGATTCTGAACCATTGCGTGACTGTCTACAGAAGCTTTTCTTTTCTCTTCATGTCCTGCAGCACTATGCACAGTACAAAAAACTCAGAGCATGTCTGGTTAGAGTGGCTTACGTTATACATTAATAAACACTCCCACAGCAGACCAGTATTTCTTTTCACATCAACCTCTCACCATAAAAGTTATCTGTGAAAGACCTGGAACAGCCTGACCGCACTGCAGAGTAGCTTTCATTCTAGCCAAATGGAGAATGTGAGAACAAAAGCAATATAGTTTTAAAGAGAGAATGAGAGAGAGCCCAGACTACACAGATAAACAGCCACTCTGTTGGCAGATGGTAGTAATGAACACTAAAGCGCTAGAGTTTGTAATTTCCCCTTCAATTAACAAAAGGAATGAACACCATCACAAGCTCTCTATCCCCAGCCCCATTTCCACAGGGCTGCACTATACGATGTTCTACTGAACAACTCGACACTCCTATACAAATAAGGGGTCCAAATGCTTAGTCAGGGAATGGCTTCACAGTATCCAAAGCAAAAGCCCACCTTCCACATCAGGGCTGCGTTAGCAGCTTATGCACCTGTGGCTATCACAGTTTCCTCCCCACCAACCGAACTCACACCCATGATGTTTCCATCTCCTCAGGTGTTCATTCACTTAAAAACCACTTAGGCTTATACAGCTATTTCTGCTTCACTCTCCACCAAGCTTGGATCTACATCAAGAAAAAGAACTATTTCACCTTACAGAAAATGATTCAAAAACATCAATGGAACTAAGACTTTCTTAAATCACACCAGGGAAAAAATTGAGATGGAATAAGCTCATAGCACAAAGAAAGAGGCAACCAGTTAAATAATTTACTCCATTCGTTTCACATTTGTTTCCCTCCATTTTTGACATTCAGAGTCTAAAAAAAAAAACAAACAAACAAACAAAAAAACCCCAACAAAAACACAGAGTGTAGTACATCTTCCAGCAGACTGATTACTTTTGCCTGATGCATACCAGTAAATCAAAGCGCACAGACTATTGCCCAGAACTGATGTCAAATGATTCTTTGCACATATTCACTCTCCTTTGTGCACTTTGATTGCACTGACTTTGTGCAGATATCTCACCTTTTGAAGATAGTCACTAAAACAGGCCCATACATTCTGTTGCTATCTTGCTGTTGCATTGCGTTCTTTGACTTTAACCAAGGAGCTGGCATGAATATCGCAAAGGACAGAAGAGAAGGCAGCACAGACCAGTGACAGCAACAACAGCAATAGTTTAGGCATCTCTAATCTTAACAGCACTTGAGGGATGTGCAAGAGTATGTGCGACAAAAGTCTTTATGTTTTAGGTTCAGAAGCAATAAAGGAGAATTCCTCATAAAATACAGAGCTACTGCCTTCTGTTGCTGAAGCCAAATTGCCCAACCAAGACTCATTTGTAGATGTACATATATCCACATACACACAGAACCACACGTAATTTCCCTTCTTTCTTGATACAATTCCAATTATTTTATCTTCTGATGACCAAAATACTGTATTTTCACTCCTCACATTTCTCCTTCATTGTATTTCCTCAAGCAATAACTATTACTTAAGTGACAGCTTTTACTTGTATCACCCCAAGGAATCTCAAGGGTTCATATGTTGGCTTATAGTACATAGCTCTGATCATATGTAACTTGGCTGAACGAATAGCCCATTTCCAAATCCTGAACATACAGCGAGTCCCACAATACTTAACATTTTGCATAAAGAACAGAATGTTTCTCTAGCTTCATTTTAGACATACAAAGAAACACATGATACCTGAAATAAGCGAAAGCTCCGATACCTGCATACAAGCAATGCTGATGGCCAATGGCCGTGAAAATCAGAGTACTGTAACTTTTGTAACTAAGGCACAAAATATTACAGAATTAATTTTATTACTGACAATAAAACATGCTTTAAAACAGAAGGGAAAAAGGCACCTCCGTTTCATTTCCAGATGCTAAACTGAATATGAGAATCTGACAGGTAAAAACATTATTTTATGGATGAGAACACCAATAAAGAAAATATTGGGGGGGGGGGGGGGGAAAAAA
>VXBW01007744.1:1688215-1736009 GCA_013400375.1 Thinocorus orbignyianus | reverse complement strand
ATCATGCTTTGTCTTTTTTTTTTAGCCTCTACCTTAATTTACATTTCCGAATCAAGAACTAGTATATGGAACAACATCCGACATGTCTTATTGTTATGGTTTGGATTAGGAAGCATTGGATATAAGGTGAAATATGTTCTTGGGACAGAGGTCTTCCAGAAATTGTTGGTACCTTTAAGAAGAAAAGCCTTGCTGCTTGCTAACTGCCAGGTAGCTGGGTAGGCTAGATAAACATTGACTCTGTGACAGACTTCACTGAATAGCACTGGCAAATCGATGAATTTACATCTGTATTTAAACCTGAGTGCAAACTGAAACACTGCTATTATCAGAAAAATAAAAAGCCCAAATGCAATGATAATAGCCTAGACTTGGCAAATGGAAACAGGGTCAAATGGGTTTTTCTGTTTACTTGGCAAGTGGACATTATACTTTTTGACACTGGCTGTAAACCAAGTGAAAAATATAATAATTGGATAAGTAGCGATTTTAAGCAAGACTGCTGTATTAAAGGACACATGCTGAGCAAGTGATGGATTTCATTGCTAAAAAGATTGGAGCCTTTTAATGGATTGTTAAAATGCTACTACAAAAATGTTTTAGAGGTCCAGCCTCTAGAGAGATGTAAGGGCATTACTTCCTACATACCAATTTGATCCTCAAGGGTCTGTACACACATGCATATAGTACTTCAATATGGTGGGAATTTGCTTTGATGAACATAGAGTGTACGTCCAATAAAAAGCAATAAAAGTCTATTCAGTACCTAGCGTAAAATGAGTCAGTGCTCTCAGATGTCTTCACAGTTATACCTACATGGATGGGACTTTAAATAATCAAGTTAGATTTCAGTCTTGGAATGGAATCTCACACCATGAAACTATGTCCAAACCTGATATCCTGCCTTGCATGGTGCCATAAGGCATTAGAGGTTAACAATCCACTTCCTTTTCCATCATCCATCTCTACAGCAAAATGCTGACAAGCCTTGCTGATGGGCCTTTCCGATGATCTTTCAGAATGGAAAAGATTACATAGACATATAAAATTTAAAGATAAGACGCCTCTACAAAAAAAAAAACCAAACACGCATTTACCACCTGCATGACTGGGAAAAGCTCCCACTCAGTGCCAGGCATCTAGTTTCAGTTGCCAGCCCATATTCCCAAAGGCATATGTCACAAGTGCCAGATGCAAGACATTAGACTTCTTCTTGTGGATGCAAGTTATTTTTAGTAGCACTTTAAAGTTCAAGAACAGTGATATAATTCTGAATCTATCTCCATGTTTGGTACTCTGACTGTCAGCCTCTGCTGAGTGGTGAAATATGGAGTAGTCTAAACATATTCATATCTCCTCTGCCACCCGTTGAAGTGGCCACAGCCAAACAATAAAGGAACAACAGTCTGGAGAAAGCTGGTATCACTCAGCAAACCCATGAATTTATTTCTCCATTAGATTCCTCAGACTTTGTACTAGTCAAAATTGTGGGTTTTTTTTCCCTGAACATCAAGATTTAGTCTCGTTTCAGGTTTTTAATCACCCTCATCATTACAATGTCTCTCATTCCATAAGGAGATTTCCCCACTGGCTGTGCTTCTAGTGAGTCAAGACAGGACATCAGCTTTTTTACATAACTTATCAAATGTGTTAAAATTATCGTGGAGGTATGTAATCATACACAGTCATACATAACTCTCCTTGAGAGAGTTATTTTCAGATTTCATTTTTCCTAAGGAAGCAGTGCTAGTGTGGTAGTACAGTCTACGCGTCTGTCTGTGTCTGTCTGTCTGCCTCTTTCTCTTCAATCAATCGGCCAATTTTAACTCAGTTAAGCCAACTGGTAAGACTCAAAAAAATGTCAAGTTTAGAGATATATTTGGAAAATACAAGTGACCAGGTGCAAGAGTTTGGAAACCCTATTAGTGCTGCACTAAGGGAAAGACAGTGAGGGGAGTGCAAAACTTAGCATCATCCGACAATTACTACCAAAGCAGGTTCTGTGGGTTTTCTCTCATCACCTTTAAATCATCATCTAATAAAGAAGGATCATAATCTCAAACACTATAACAAAATCTAACCAGAACCATACATCGTAGGCATTCAACCTGAGTAATGATAACTGATGCCTCTTTCCCTTTTTCCCTACCACAGTAAGGTAGTGTTTTCCTACTACCCACACAGTATTCACCTTATTCTAAGTCTTAATAGCTCCATCTCATCAATTACACAGGAATTATATAAAGCTGCACAAGAATAAAATTAGATTGCACCCGTGCAACAGAAGACATCTGAAAGCCAAGACCTTGAAAAATCCAGGAAAATATTCTAACAGCAGAAACTTGTAATGTCAACAATGGTACAAGTAAACTTTGCCATTAATTTTCCCTCTGTCCTAAAGGCAGAAGGTAAAAGAACCTAGTGTCATCTGCCAAAGCTGCTCCTAACTTCCCACGGCTGCCCTGTGGTCACTGGCTTGTCAGTGAAGAGAACATAATTTGCAACAGCAACCAGTATCAGGAGGCTCTCCAGCGGGCAAAATACATTACGCAGGCAAAGACCAGCAGTGGTAGCTGTCTGCAGGCAGAGATTACAGGAATCAGCGGCTGCTCTGCCTGCTTGGCAGCTTCACGTAACACTTTCTGACAGCAGACTTACTCTCTCTGCCAAGCTCTGCAGAAACAGGGTACCAGGAGTTCTCAGAGCACAGTTACAAAATAAAAAAGCAAAACAAAACCAGTCATCCTCAGCCGCTGCTCTGGTTCCTTGTAGTTTCATCCTCCCGTGACACTGCTTCTGCAAGACATCCTCGTTGAAACAATATGCATTTCAAAATATATATTTAAATATATATATATTGAAATACCACCAACTTGAAATTTCATGAAACGGTTCTCTTTCAAATAATGCCAGTCATAATAAAAAGTATTTGTCCACAACATGGTTAATTCAATGAAATGGATAGATACAATTTCAACCTAGACTTCAACAGAAAGCTACAAATTCTTGCACAGGTTTATATTTCTCGCATTTCTTTCAGCAGTTATCTATCACTCAAAGGCCCTTCACATTTTCTTCAATTTTCAGAAAGTTCTGTTCCTTCAACAAGAGTTAATTTTAGAACCCTCGGATAAATTTTCCTGCACAAGGACAGGGTACTTGCAATGATTTGTAACACAATGACATCAAAATTTAGACTCTTAAATTTCATTTTATATAAATAAAATTTATCCTGAGACAGCAACTTGCAAAGTCCCAAGCTCCATCTTAGTTTGATTTTCTACAGCAAGATAATAAAACTATTTGCACCAACATTATACATACGCACTGTGTCTACCTACATTGATTATTATCTGAGAATATTAAGATTTAAATGTTTAAAGTTAATTAAAACTATTCACTAGCTTAGTGAAAGATCTATCAGGAATGAGCCTAAAGAGTTTACTTGCACACTTAAAAACGTGGATTTCAAGGAAAATAG
This sequence comes from Thinocorus orbignyianus, assembly GCA_013400375.1. NCBI lineage: Eukaryota > Metazoa > Chordata > Aves > Ciconiiformes > Thinocoridae > Thinocorus > Thinocorus orbignyianus. Next base: position 1,732,528 of record VXBW01007744.1, on the reverse strand, counting down.
AAGCACGTGAATTTAACCCAGGAGATGAGCATTCCAACCATCTGTGGGTATGAGTGAATGGTGACAGTGACCTGAGATGAAACTGTAGCTACAATTACTGGAAGATTTACTAGTGCAGTTAAAGGCATCAGAGTTTGCCCCTGGAGTATGAAAAACATTTCAAGGAAACATGACAAGTAGTGCTGCAGGCATGGAAAATAAAAGAGGTGCCAACTTGGCTCATCGGAGGTCCTGGTAGAGACTGTCCCTGGGCTCCTCCCTTTCCATCTCTGTACACTCAAGTGAGCACCATTATATTTAACTCAGCCTACCGAGACAATGAGTCCCCCCAGACCAGGGCTGTAGACAGCTGCCCTGGTTTCTACTTGCTTAAAGCAGCTGCGGGAGATCCTGGGTTTAGATAGGAGCAGAGTAATTCAGGTTGGGAAGCAATCTGTGGAGGATGTCTGGTCCAGCTCTACTCTCAGAACAGGTGTAACCTCAAAGGCAGATCAGGTTTGGAAACCTCCGAGGACTGAGCTTGCACAGGTGTGGCAGGTGCCTGTACCAGTGTTGAACTACTCACGCTTCTGTACATATATTTTCTGTAGTGCATAAAAAACCCTCCAAATCCCATTTACAAAGTCACAGGCAATAAAATATTTATATGCATCTGGACTAAATGGATGAAGAATATAAAATCAATGTCACCAAAATTCAAGGATGCCACATAAGTGCAAATAATTCACTCTTAGCCACTTGTTTTTGAAAATTTTCTACGAAATGATGATATCGCAGCATATCTCAGCAAAAGAAAAATATTAAAATAGCCTCCTCTCAGTTCCCATATGCTTTCAGGATTGCCTTGGTTTTTTTTCCATAAAAATAAGCAAGGATTTGATTTGTGGCCCTTAGCCCACCATAAACATCCTAGTGTGTTGCAGAAAGAAACTGATAACTCAGATGACCATCCACTTTCCCCAAGCTGATGTACAGACAGACACTTAAGAAGCACCGCCGTTTGCTGAACCCAGTTCTCCTCACCTGCAAACGCAGTTGTTTTAAGGGTGTAGAAACAGAGCCAGGAAAGAAAAGAAACAGAGAACGCTCAAGCAACTGCCCAATGATCTTGAAAAAGGCCCAAACCCAAAATTTGGGAGCAGACTTTGTATCTTCATATGGTGAGGATCCCACCTGCAAACCCTGAACTCTGAATGGGTTTTACGTATGATTCTCCCATGAGGAAGAGAATGCAGGCCGGGCTCATGCTGAAAGGTGGGATGCCCTTTGGGGACTTTCAGTTGTTAGCAAAGATAATGTAGTCACACTCAGGACATCTTTGTTAGGAATGACACAGACAAAGTGGCCAAACCCTCGTTGTATAAATCAATGAATGAAGAGAAAATAGAAAGCAGGTACAAAATTATCATTTAGTTTTAGTCTATCAATATTAACATGACATCATTCTGTGGGTTTAATTTAAGCAAAATAATTTGTCTATTTCAATACACTGTTGATACATCTAATTCTAGCTTCATGTTATGCAAAATCACTATGCCTTTTTTTTTTTCCTTCAAACAAATACGTGACTCATTTTATATTCCATGGACATACAAACGGAAATTACCTTTTATCACAACAGCTAGTAGACTTTTGTAAAGGAAATAATAGAGCAAGTTTTCAAATGAATACATACACAGAATTAATCTTTCCCACTCCAAACACGTTACTGTCTGGGCTCCCTGGTAATGCTCACTGTTCTGGAGCCGTTTAACAGCTTTATTATAGCTATATGTAGCTATATATAACTTGTTAGCATTATATCCAAGCTGAGGCATGGAAGAAGATGGGAATGATGTGGGGAAAAGCTGTCTCCCACTCTCTTCCCTTGTTGATCTTCATTCTCCTACAGCTAGATATGCCCACATGGCCAATGAACCTTCCCAAATAATCACTGCCCCTTCAGGAGCCATAAATGAGCCGGAACTTTGCACATAGTCCACGGAAGATAACCACGGAATGCACAGGAAGCCTGGGATGTCTTCCCGAGAGGTGGGGAGTTGTATGAACTGTGTTTCCATATAATTTCCAAATACACCCCCTGCACACCAGAATTCCTGCCAGGCGCTATCTTCTGCTCAAACACAGCTCTAATCCCAAGGCAAGGTCGTATATGCACTCATATACCGGGTCACACACCAGAACTTCTTGCCCATTAAAGTTTTCTGGCTGTGATCATCACCAGATTCTTTGGATGAAGGAGCTGAGCTCCCACAAATGCAGTTCTATGCAGAGGCAGATCAAAACAAACAGGGCTGGAGGTTTTGCTTGATGCTGGGTTAAATGCCTGCTGCAGCAAACAGAAAGCAGATCTGCCTCTTTGAAGGCAAATTTCTTCTACTGTAAAGCACAGAAACTACTGACACTTATCATAAAAAAAAATAAAATTGACAGTGTAAATTTCAAATGAGCATATATACACATATATGTATGTACTTGTCTGTGCATTCATATATATGTATAGATATATACAGAAATACACAAATGTTCTGATCTGAGTTAGGCTGGAATATTGTTCTAAAACATTATATGACAGAAAGGCCTCAGGATGTTTACTGTCCAGTTCTGTTGAACAGGCATGTGGATTTCTCCATCTACTTGTGCAGTTTCACTTACATCCCGTCCTATACCTTATACTGGTAGAAGAAAAAGTTGCAAGCAGAGACCTGTAATGGTCCTGGGACTGTCTGTACCTCAGACTGCAAACTTGTTAGCACTTTTTCCAAGAAACATTTTGCTGATACACACTTAAATGAAATGTATATGAAATGAGAGCCCCTTAAGGACCCACACGGCTTCCCAAAGGGATCATTAAGGGGAAACAGATATCTGTGCTGAACCGCGTGTAGAAACGATGCTTTGTGAGACATTCAAATGAGCAGTAAGGCTTCATGCAGTAAGGCTTCATTTCCAAAACAGGCCAAAATGGATGTCAACGACTTCATTAATATCTTATTCATGCAAAGCATCCAGCAGCATATGCAGGACGTGGTATGTAACGTTGGCCTCATTCCGAGATCTGTGTTATGAAAGATTATCTCCTTATGTCCCTTCACCATGATATGAACAGTTAGCAGACTTGCAGTGAACTTTTGCTGCTATCTCAAAGCAAGCCACAGTAGCTTTTCTTTTATCTCTCAAAGGACATTTAGGTTTACTAATTGCTTTCCAAAAGGCCAGTTTTTTTCCAGATCAAAACTGCTAATGGAAATTAACATAATCACACACTGCTTCCATCATGGTCATCTCACTAATGTTATCATCTCACTAATTTTAATAAAAAAATACGGAGCACAAGCACTTTATGCACCTATGCAACTTTGATTATGTGTAAAGAGAAGTGGCAGTCTGTTCCCATCACCAACAACTGCACATGTTGCGGATTTCTAAGCTGCCTTGTTCCCTTTTATTACTTGCTTATATTAAAGAAGCTGCTTTGTGTACAAGCTTTCAGTTTTTGGTGATTTCTGGAAGACTAAAAATGATTTAGAGGCAGGAGAGGGATCACCTGGGAAAGACAGATCAAAAATTAACAAGTGAAGTTTAGCCCAATATGTCCCTGAAAACAGGGATCTCGTAATGGACCATCCATATGGACCATTGGAAAGCAAATGGTTCATAAATGCAGAACTGAAAATACAAAAATAGGATTGAAGCGAGGAAAGTACTAAAACAATTTAGGACATCTTCCCAATGGTGGGGTCTGCTTGATAAATGAAGTTTGCAGGTGACAAGGACATGTTTTTTTTCCCTTCTCTGCTTTAAATACAAAAGTCAGCAACCCATCTCCACTCCAAATGCTTTCCTGAAAATCCTCACTAAAGGGTTAACTCCAGCTACTTTTAAAATCATAGCAACTCCCCTTGCCTGACTTTTGGAAGTTTTCACAGGCCAAGTCACCATGTCCTGCCACCTGAAGAGTACAAATCACGAAATCTGTGAATGCCTAAAGTGCTTTGACTGTTAAAAGTCCATCCTCAGCTCTTCTCCACTGATATCATGCCGTTCCTCAGACTGATACACTGATTTCCACAGGACACAAAGGGTGTAGCTGTTAATAAATACGGAGATCACTCCTGCAGGTTTTCCTGATGATGATGGTAAAAATTTGGAAATACTGCAACTGAAATGGAAGGATTCAAAAGCCCCAGTTTGCTTTGCGAAGCTGACACACAATGCATTTGATACAGTTTTACCGAAGTTGCAGTTTTCAGCTATTATGTGAGTTGCAGAGAAATTCTACCATTCATGAACATTACACACATCTCTTCCTAAGCAGCCATGCTTATGTTGTTTTAATTTCCTTTGAAGAATTTCATAGCATTGCAGGAAAAATCAGGCATGAAGGGACCTCAGGAATTCTCTAGTCCAACCCTCTCCTCAAGTCAGGCTTAGCCGTGAAATGAGACCAGGTTACTTGAGGCTTTGTCCCATTGGGTCTCAAAAAACAAGGATAGATACGGCATGATCTTTCTGGGCAACCTGTTCCCTGCCTGACTGTCCTCACAGGGTAAGAGTTCTTAGCAAAAGTCTTATATTGTCCATTTCTTACATGAAAGGTGTATCAGAAGGCATTTGTGTAGATTTTCTTCATGACAGCCAACTTTGTCTTCATTTATTTACCCGTTAGCTGCTCTCCACATTGTAGTTTCAATGCTAAGCAGCTCTGCCAAGTTAAAATGAGGTCAGCTCGGCTGACAAACACATGGCTGAAATGGTCTTGCGCTCCAGCCAGAAACAGGGCATCTCAGAACACCTCTCCATTTTTAGCTCAGCTAAAATGAAACAGAAGTTTTTCAGCATTTCAAAGGCTGAACCTACCTAGCACATTGTAAAGTCAGTAGCGTAAGACGGCTGGGCAGGGAAAAGGCTGTTAATGTGAAATTTGGGGCAAGCTTTTCCCAAGTGAAAGGTGGGCCTGTGCTGTGAAATCCACTCTCTTTCTGAGAAGCTGGTGGATCAGGAGTACCTATATGTTCAGTCACCAAACACATGCGTAACTCCACGCTGTAGTTTTAAGTTGCAATGCTACTAAACAACTGTAGTTCATTGATGTTTTGGGTTTTTTTCCTCCACCAAATACTAAATATCCTGCATGAAGATGAGTGAAGACATGATGCAACAGGACTTAACATCTGCATTGAGGGCAATGACTTCAGTCGTCTCCGCAATGGTGGGCTTAACATTGCCATCCTGTTCCCCGCTCTGGACAGCCCATAAAGGAAAACTTTACCCCAAACACTTGATTAGTTACAGCTGCTAATTTCATACTCCACAGTTTAGGCAAAAATAACCTTATTTGTAATCCAGAATGACTGTTCCTAGTATTGTTCTTTTAATGTAATCTCATAGAAACACATTAAAACCCACTTGGACTTAAGCTGGGGCACATCACTTCATATATCAGTATTCAAAAGATCGAACAGCTCAGAGAAAGGCCTTTTAAAGCAGTGAATATTATCTTTGATTATTACTGAGCACCCACGTACCCCCTCAAACATCAGACTGGAACCAATCTTGCCATCCGCTGAAATAGTATCTCCATGTGTGGCACCACTCTCACCCAACCACAAGACACAAGGCATTAGTTAATCAGATTTTTGGTCTTCCTGCACATACTTGCCCAGGAGCAAATGTGTCCTGAATGGTATCTGTTGCCTCTCTTCCTGGATAAGGTCAGGAGCAAGTGTTTCTTTCAACAGAAGGATGAAGGGAAAGAAATGAGTGCACGGATTGTTCCTGCTGTCAGCACTTGTGACACAGTTACTGGGGAACATATCAGAGACAAAGCCCTAGCTCGAGCCAGCAACTTCTTTCCCCAAGAGATGTTGGCATCTACAGTATTTACAACTTCAGCAGGTTGTGGTGGGAATAACACAAGGCTTTTCTGCGAGAGAAAAGAAGGCACAGAACTGTCATGAGAGTTGCTTGCTACACCAGTAGCACTGGGCATTTGCCCCAGTGGCAGCTAAAGGAGGGGGCTGGGAGGGCACGAACTGACTCCTTACAGCACAGCTTAAAAAAAAAAAAAAAAAAAGGTGGAATAATATTTCATTAATAATTTTTTACATAAAATGCATTTATTATCTTGCTTCTCACTATTGACACTGTAGTGATGCATTCGGTAAACTCATAATAAAGTCTACGGTTTCAGAGGAATGTAACTTGGCCATAAACAACAGCTTCCTAGACCTTACTTTTGTAGACAGGCCATTAACTTGGTAACAAGTTAAAACATTTCCTTTTTAAATCTGACCACATTTTGGCAAAATGCACAATCATCATAAGCTCTTTTGTTCTGTTTATCATAAAAGCGTGTATAAAAGCCCTTATTTTTTAAGCTTATAATCAGCTCGTCAGTCATTGCTCTGCAATGTGGTGAGTGCTCCTGGGAGAGCAGGGACTGTAAAATCAATCAGGATTCTTCACAGCGTCTGTAGTGAAAATTCCTGCCATCTCTATGAACTCCCCAAGCTTTTAGTTTTCTTTGTTGTGTCTTTTAGAAATCACTTTCAAAGGCAAAGAACTGAAACATGCAGAAATTACACCTAGGCACAGTAAAGGCGAAGAAGGAAGGAGCACACTCTCCCCACCAGTGCAAAGGCCATAAGCTTCAGACTGTTGTTGTTATGCTCTGTTTATATTTTTAATTGTTTTGCTCTTCAGCTAGATATCCTTTATCCCTATCTTTTTCGCTACAGTATTACAAAATGACGCACCACTTACACGTCACTGGTGAATGCATACTGTGCCTTTGGCAGGAACCGTACTCAGTAATTTTTCCTCAATAAATGAGTGATATAACACTGCTGCTACTGAATAGCATAAAAATGCAGTTTATTACCAGCCTTCCTGCCTACAATTATTCCTGTTAGTACTGTAATGGTAGTTTAAAGACCTGTGCTGCCAGTTATAGGCCAGATCACTACAAGAAAGCCCACAGATAATTACGATTTCACGCTTTGATCTAGGCTAGACATGAATGCATAGTTCAGACATGTAAGATGAGGCAGTTTTGAGGGCAGAAACAATACGGATAGATTCAAACACCAAAATAAACGCACAGAAGAAAACATCAGGGATAGTGCAAATACTGCCATAGCACAACATTTTCACCTGCACACTTAATATTTGATGGTATTAACATCGTAACTTTCCATTTCAAACGTTTAACCCTTTCTCATATATAACTTTGTTTCTGAGCTTCTGCTTACATGCACACATAAACATAGGAGGATGGATGTTGGGATTTACCCACCTACATTTCCCTGATCTAGTCCAATGCAGCTGCAGGAAATGCAGCCGATGCCCTGGCTCTTATGCTCCTACGCAAACATTTTGAGACCCGCAGGAGTTAGATGGCAACTTCTATCAGATTGGTATGGCATATGGTTGCTTCACACATACCTATTTATTTCAAAACTCCAAGTCTGACTAAGATCAGCAAATAGCCATCTCAACGGGAAGGGAAAGGGCTGAGATCCCTGCCCCACTTAGTAACAGCACTGGTCAGGACAACTCCACTGGCAAACTTTCAAATGATGTGTGTGATTACATTTAGCCTCCCTGTCTCCCCTGTCTTCTGAAGACAGAGAGATACAGATTACCTGAAAGGCAAACGGGAAAAATTCCTAAAGGTCCTGACAACACAAAAGGCCACTATTTTTCCTTCTGTGCCATGCTTGCAACTCTACATGCATCAGCACCTCTTCAGGTCTTGGACTTCACCTTTATTGACACCTTCCTTTCCTGATTACAACTCACCTCTCAGATTTCAGTTCACTGTGTGCTTAAACAATCATTCCTTTCCTTCTTCCTTCAGCACAGAAGCGTAACCATGTTGTACAACTCTCAAACAACTTCCGAGTCACACACTGCTTTCAGACTGTAGCTCGTGACAACTCACATATTCAGCATCTCCAGTTTCTCTCTCTGCTCTTCATTTTGATTTAAGGTTTGCTTCTTGTTGGCCCATTCAGTTAATCTTGTTGCTGCTAAATTCAGTAGCCTTTCTCTCTGCAAATCCTGCCATATGGAACAGATTTCTGCTTATGTTTCAGCAAATCACTTGCTTTTGAAAGTCTGGAAGCATGTCTTGCCTCCCCTTGATCAAAACTAAATTAATTTCTTTATCACTAAGAAGGTGATACCACTGCATGTAGGGTTGGTTTGTCCCTCATACCCAAATGTACTCCTAAACTGCTGTCATAAATCAACCTCTTCAAAACTGCAGACACACAAAGCAAAACCCAAATCTTTCCAATTACGTTCACCTCTTTTTCTTTTTTTTGTTTTTTTAATGGTCCATATGACAAAACCATGAGGCATCTGTGGATACAGTTTGCATGGAAGATTTTACACAAAATAAAGCTGTCTTATTCTCTTAACTGGGCAGTATTGCGTGTTCTTGGAATTACTTGTGATGAAACAAACAATGTCCAAATAAACAGCAACAGTCAGTTATTTGTGTCATCTACTTTGAAAACATTTGCTTGAAATAGAGCAATTAGTAATTTGTCAAACAAATGGTGACAGCTGATCACTGCTGCTGATATACTGCCTGGCATTATTCTCATGTTTTAGAATCGAAAAATAAACAGCAATGCACATATATTTAAACACTTCATGCATTACTAGCTATTTCTTTCAAGACTCAATATGCTATCAGAATTTTAACTGAACAGCCCTCGCTTTTTAAATATCATTACTCTGTAAACATGGGACTATAATAACTCAGAATACAGTTTTAGCCCCAGCTGTTGTACAGATAACAACAGAACCTCAGGATGGCAGTGAAAGATACAGACGAAGCTTCTCAAGTGGTGAAACCTCTGCATTAGGTCAAAGATTTTTACTCAAAGTAATAAGCTGAAGAGCTAATTCCCAGCAAAGCATCCACTGCACTAACGAGTTAGGAACTGAGAGCCATTTAACATGTTTGATACAGGTATGACCAGCTGTCAAAGGGAAAGTACAGCAGCTTTGAGCAAGGAACGGAAAGGTACGGGGTATTAAACCCTCTCTAAGCTCCCAGAGAACACGCTTTTATCATACACTGTTGTTCTCCGGTTGGTCTGGTCTCCAACCAGGGCATGACTTCATTGCCATGAAGATAGGTCCATGTGTGAGTTATCACAGCGCACAGCTCCAGTAAGACAAAAAGAAACAACTGTAATAAGGGAAAAGAGATAGTGCCACCGCCTGCCCCAGGTGCTGAGGTGAACAGTACAGTCAGCAGTCAGATTTTCCTAGCTGGCCTTGCTTGGTGACCTCATCAAGGGCAAGAGTTTGGTGCCAGTGTGCATGGTTCTGGCTGAGATCTGACATGGGATTGCAGAAGCTTTCCAGCTCTTCTCATGGGGTCTTCAGGGCAGGCTGAACTTGCTTTTATCCTCTACACTTGTAAAAGCTGCATTCATTTTATGAAGTTAAAATATTAAGTTTATTTCTCTTGCAGTTATGGAACTATAACAATGGCTAAGACACTACATTAAGACACTATATTAAGAGATCTGTTCTCTATTTTATTTTTTCTTATTTTCTTACAGTTTTATCTTAGCTCTGTAAATCAAAAAATGTATGAATCACCTGGAAGAATATGACTATCTCCAGTCTCAAACACAGGAACAAGAAGCAGGAAAATAAAATTCAAAAGTTTCCTTTATGCTATAGATAGAAGACTTAGTTTAAGAGAATACCGATGGAATAAAGCTCTACTTTTACCCTTCAGACACAAAAAAATCACCATTAAAACTTATAACTACAGAAAGCCTCTGAACACAATATAGATTTTCAGATGGAAAATTCTTTGTGGGACAAACAGGGAAAAAAACATAGCATCAGTTTAAAGCTAATCACAGCCAGAGATCTGAGAGAGAGAATAGTACATAGGAAGGAATCAAAATAATTCAAGAGTCCTGGTACAGGACTTTTGTACATGTACAGGACAGTACTGTATGTTTTATTAACACCTGACCTAAAGCACTGCCTATAGGGTATGTGAACATCAATACTGCAGTGGATACTGTTTGGTAAGGCATGTAACTCAGTGCAATCCCCTTTGGAAATCTCAGCCTGGAACAGGCTACAAAATGCAAACATTAAGCCTTCTCTAGAAATCTTCATACAAGGTGGGTCCAAACAGTATTAATTATATTATGCCTTGATTCTAAATTTCTTTGACATCATAAGAAGATCTCTTCCCCTAAGAACCTGGGGATTATAGCTCTATGTTTGGCATGTTTATATTTGCTTTAGAAATTAACCTGAAAAATAGATTCCGGGTCCTTTTTACAAAGAAAGTAAATTTTACATTGCTGTTTATAGATAAAATGTTACCACTAGCTGAGACTCAGAAACTATCTTTTCCCATGCTTCTAAGTACTACCCTGACCCATTACACAGCAATTCTTCATAAGGAAGTAAATCCCAGCTCCTCAATTCTAGTTCTACATTGGAAGTAGTAATCCTCAATCAGATGTGAAATGGGGAAAGGGATGAATTAACGTCACTCGAACTGCACAGAACAAGAGAAATGAATTAACTTGATGAGTATTTGCTCCTCTCAAGGCACCAAATTGCAGCCTGGCTGAATACAAGTAAAGAGACAATGCATTACAAAAGATGGCTGATTGCTTATTCTTGACTGCGAAAAAGCTGTTCAGGATGCACTGAGAGAAAATTCCTGCATCTAGAAAAAATGATTTCTGGTGCTGATAAGAAGAGAGGAAAGGAATTACTCCCTCCCCCTCTAAAGCTTAAAATTATCTAAAGATTCTGGTGTTAAAAATTAAGACATCACATCAAATCCTACTAGAGATGGGTTAAATTAATTAGCTGAATATACGTACTGATGGAAAAGATGCTGTTTCATGACTTGGGAATTACTTTTAAATGCATATTTTAAAATACCTTCCTTGGACCTTCTGATATTTTTGCTCATGCTTCTTCCAAAAGATCAGAATAAAACAGCTTAGGTTTAGTTATTGTTCACGTGCCACATATCACAGAATCATAAAATGGTTAGAGTTGGAAGGGGCCTTGAAGATCATCGAGTTCCAACCCCCCTGCCATGGGCAGGGACACCTCCCACTAGAGCAGGTTGCTCTATAAAAGGTTATTTCAATAACCTCACTGAAAAGGCACTGCAGCTTTTCTGTCAGGAATACATCTGAAGACAGCAATTTATTTCATTTTAGCAAAAGATAATGTTTTAGGTCATCCTTTTTTTATCCATTTGGAAGAAACACGGTGAACTTTACTGGAGTTTTCTACCTGCAGTGTAGTTAGAAGCTGCCCAACAGTGGCTCTACATCTGATTTTGAAAATCTTCTATGAAGGAAAGGAGACAAGAAGAAAACGGGAATGCTGCAACCCCAGAAACAGCTAGAATTTCTGCATCCATTTGCACCAAAGCCTGAAGAAAGCCACAAATCTCTAAGCATTTTTACTTCTAGGCTACTGTGTACAAAGGAGAGGTGGAAATATTTAGGCGTCACAGAACTGTAGGACACCAAATACCTTATGCTGGTATGGATGCATGCACAGGCACGTTCTTGGGAACTTCAGCAGTGATGGCATACTTGGGGATTAAACAGAGTTGCCCAGTGGCATGCTTAGCAGTGCCAGAAAACTGGGCCAATGTGCAGCATGATGGTGCTCAGACCTGTCACGACTCTGAGCAGAACACTAAACTGAGTCTTGCGGTAACCTGATTCTCACAAACAACATCTTCAAAGCACGTAAATAAGCTTTGCTAATAATAATACATTTGTAATGCATCCTTCCTCCAGGAATCACAAAGTGCTTTACGAATATTAATGCATTCTCTTTAATAGATGTCTTATTTAGCAATCCCAGGATTTATATCCCAGTACAATTGGCAAACATTTCACTTGAATGAGAGGTACTTCAGCAGTATCATCACTTGCTGGTAATAACATAAACATAACATAAACATACCATACCATAAACATACCATATCATACCATACCATAACTACTCTGTTTTCCTTCAAACTAGCATTTAGACACCATCCCTGTGCTTTTTGAAAGAATAAAGCAGCTGAAGTCTCATCTCTGGCTTAAAGGCTGTTGGCTAGGTTGAATGAAAAGGCTATTTCCCTAGAACTGATAACAGCTGGGAATAAGAGTTATCTCACAGTAACATCTGGGAGCACATGAATACACTTGGATTTCATCCTGATTTTCAGTGGTAAAATTCAACTGAAGCTGGAAGGCTATAAATCCAAATAGAATAACTGTACTGTATTTCCAAAGGTGTTTATTCTCTTAAGGCCACCTAAGCTTTAAAGTCAAAGTGATATGTGAATCATGATTTACTGAAATCATAGTTCATTTCAGCAGAGTGTTGACTCCACTCCAGAACTACTGAGACACTGGGTTGGTTGCTATCGCCCATGTTTATACCCATAACACACAATTTGCCCTCAATTGTTTTTCCTCATGTCCACAAAGTGTCTAATCTAAACAAAGTGATTTTTTTTTTCTCCATCATCTCATTGACAGGTGTGCTTTCTACCCAGCCAGGCACAAAAGCCAGTATTTTCTTTATGACCAACATTTAATGACCTTGAAAAAAAACACCTGTAACAGCAGCCTGTGGGAAGTCTGGGGAGATCAAAGAAACAATTCGAGTTTGTATTCATTCGAGTACCATCCTATGTCTAGCACTGTCTGGTGTGATGCTACAAGAACTGTATATTAGTATTAAGCTCAGCAAGCACAGTAACAGAGCTGCAGAAGCCAGTAAACAAAACGCACTGTGCTGCACCGAGTGCTCTATCTCTGTCAGCAAATTGCCAGAAATTCCCAGAGAACAAAAATAATATTGTGTACATCTAGATAAGTTTCCATCCACAACCTCAAATGATCTAAAAACATTATGCTGATATTTGAGATAGATGGGGGGTGGGTGGTAGGTACCACTCCACCTGCCAATCAAAATGGGTGGTACTACATGGAGTGCTGTTATGCAGCTGCTTAACATAAGATTTGGAGAACAACCTAGCTCATTTAAAGTGCCAGGAGACTTTAGGAAATTAATATGGAACCGAAGTCAGGCCCACTTGTAGATTTAGAACTTCTTTATTTACAAAGCTTCTTCAGTGAGAACCGTTCCCCAAGACCTCAGCTGCATCTTTCAGGCAGGAGATTCTGCCTTTTGCAACCAAAGGCTGTGGCCCAGCCAGGCTGCCTTGTCTGGGGAGAGGAGGAAAGAGAAGCCAGGCACGTTGATACACCTCAACACCAGCTGGTTTAGAATGCTAGCAATAATGAATAACTAACTCTCTAGCATTTATATTGCTATGGGGATTTTTAAGTATTTCTCTAGTCCCACTTCCCCACCCAGGACAACAGACAAGCAGCAAGGAGAATAGCAGGAAGCTGGGGAGAACACCCAAGATGCAACTCAGCATTACATGGGTCCTCTAGTGGAAAGTAACTAAAATCCGCACCTGGGATAAGGAATTCTAGCCAAAAGTGTCCGTTCACTAGAGCAGGGACAGAGAGGTTGCACTTTTCTTAGCACACCCAGTTTTGTAATAGTCAAACAGTGCTTCAAAAGTGCATCTGGAATGATTCCCAGAATGTACATTTGATCCTTTAATTCAAAACTCCAAGAGCAAGGCTGGACACAGAAGCAACGAGAAGGATTAAAAGGCTAGTTTCCTTCTCCCTCTCTCCAGTGCCGTTAGAAGAGGATGAGTCATCTACATCTTTTCTTAATTAATGAGCTACAGCCCACATACCCCTTTTTTCTTCTCCCACTTCCCCAACACGTCCCCTCCCAAACTTATCTGCTATTACCTGGCAGACCAGCCCTTCCTGTGACAGATGTGTACAGCTGTCAGTACACAGCAGTAAAATAAAGTGCAGTTTCCAATTTCTATGACAGATCGTATAACTTTTTATGTGCGAGCTAGTTATACAATTCAGTACCCTTCCTGGAAAGGAAGTCAATTCACCCAATTAAAACAGGAGGTGAATCAACAATGTCATTATCTCAACTGAAACGTGTCCAAGATACCAAAATGAGCATCGTTACTGTCACACTAACGGGATGCCTGTGCTATTTCTCATGTTCAGGACACAGAGGGATGCATTCACAATGACTCTGGTTAATTTACCAGCTCCCTCTCTTGTCACTGCTCCAAGGGGAAATTTTGAACAACAAAAGTTAATCTCTTTCTTGGAATTGCCCTTTCTAGGAACCATATATGTCCTTGCTGACACACAAAGTAATATCTGTCACCCACGTCTCTCCTTGCACATAATCCTCGGAGAAAGAATTTGTAATTTTCTATGTAGCACCCAGGGGAGCTTGTTTTGCCATATTTCAGGTCTCCCAAAATATTAAGAGCCTATTTTAACACTTTGTGTTTTGAAAATTTTTCATGCTGAAATTCCTAATATAGTCTGCAGATCCACTGGACTTTTTTTTTTTTCTTTTTTTTTTTTTTTGAGTAAGAACATAAAAAAGATTAGATGTTACTACTCTAGCCTAAACCATGAGGGTTATAAAATAACCAAGCCTTGAAAAAAAAAGAGTTCACTGGCAAACACACTTGGCGAAAGTGCACATGATCTCATGGGTACTATAGGTTTGTTTAGATGGTGGCTTTCTGGGGTCTTCAGGAGCAGAACACACGTTTTCTAACCCACAAAACTTCTTCCTAGCAAAACGAAACCTGTAATTCAATTCTCACCACAGATAAGCAATGTGGTGCATCCCATCCAGCAGAAGGTAACTTACATGCTTTGTAACAGCTTAGAAAAGTACTTGTAGATGGTTCTGATGCCTCTAGAAGCAACTATCCTAATACAAGTGTCCCATTTTCTAACACACTAGACGCGCAGCACTGATGTACAGAAACTCTAAGCAAGATTATCCTGATGTATTTAAAACATGCCCACATACGGATATGTCAGCAAATCCAGACTCCTTAGCCTCCTCATTTTCAGCACCATGTCAATTTTAAATTATTCTGGCTGAGCGAGATGGCAGGTTGCTGAAAACACTGTCAGCAACTGGCAGGCTGACTCCATTAAAGTACTCAATATTGCTAACATTCGTTCAACAGGACTTAAAAATGCCTCCCCTGTGAAATCAAATTCATAAGGTTCTCCCTCACGCTGCCCACAGCATGAACAGCTCACACATTTCAATCCACACAAGAGCGGGACTTAAGTGCTCCCCTGACCCTGTTTCAAGGTTCAAACAAAAAGAAAATTGCAACTGGAAAAATTACTGGAGCCGCAGAAGACATCATTTGCACCATTAGTCAAAAATCTGCACAAGTTCATGCAGAACACTGGTGGTCCATACACCAGCTTTGTAATGACATCCACAGTAAAGCTGTGGGCGAGGAAGATGGGAAGGAGGATCCCAGGTTTTAATGAAAGGTGTTCGCTGAACTATGGCAATGTCAGACGATCTTGCATTAGAAGCATTTTTAAGGCTCAGAATTGCTCTGCCAGTTCCACAGACAGCTGAAGGAGATTATGCCACCCAGAAACTGGGGTCTGTGCTTGAGTTTCGTTTGGCTTCAAAGTACAAAAGTACAAAGCATAAAAATGTTTTTCTGATGCTGGTAAAAACCCACCAAAAACTTTTATACTGTAAAAACCAGAAATTATGAAATTAACACTTGTGAGTATTTAAGGACACCTTATCCCATCTCCAAAGCCACAAAGGTTCCATAGTGGGTGGCCTTGGAAGAGGCTCTGAATGTGCGAGGTTGGCCACTGAACTTCTGCCTCCATCTCCGCTTCCTAATACTCTCTGTGATCAAATGAAACCCCAAATCCTCTACTTGGTTCCGCTCCATGAAGCTTTATGGCCTGTGATATGTACCAGCTGGAACAGACAATGCTAATAGCCCAGCTTTTAAGCCTACTTACTTGAGCTTGAAAACGGCACAAGGCAAACGTTTCCATCATCTCACAGGGAGTGTGACTTGGGCTTACTAAAACCCTCAGAGGTGGTGTCCTCACTACTCATGCCAGTTGCAGGAACATAATGCCTAATTTATCTCTGTATTGTTAGATAAATAACGATAGCAACCTACTTCAAGCAAGCCTGACTGTAGCTTGGTAAGGGTTCAATCTTATGCTATCTTTCTTCATCCAAAGCATTTTGCATTCTGCTAGTGTTTAGGTTAGACTCAAGTATGTAGCTCTTCAGTAGGATTGCTCTATTTCTGCATGATAAGAGCTCCTTGAATAAGGAAAGCAATTAACCTCCGTGGAATCTGTGGGACATATAAATCTTCCACACCTTCCTTTTGAATTTATATACAAGTTGTAAATGGCCAAGTCACAACAAGAACCTTGTGAGGAAGGTGACTTTTTTCCCCCAGAATTAATCTGTTCAATATGTATGTGAATATTTGAATAGGGTCTCATCAGACAGCAAAGAGAACAGACACAGTACACGTCATTTAGCATCAATACATTCTAAAGCTAAAGCATAAAATCAGCCTGCAAAATACAGGTCATCCACACAGTACCTCACCTGAAAAATTTCAGTTTTGGAAGGCTGGAGCTTTTATCCTCCCTTTACTTTTTTAAGATTTTGATAGGATGTCCACCTTCACAATGAACAAATTGTTCAGTACACATTTCATCCTAATTCACTTCCCTGAAAGGTCCAATTGTGCAAAAAATGACACCTTTTTTTGGGAATCTGTATTTTTGAGCAAATATCCAAGGATGGTAATTGAATGTTTCAGAAAAGCGTGGTTTGCAATTTTGGGGGGAAATCTGTAAATGCCCTTCTAGGTGGATTCACATGGAAACACAGGGATATAGAGATTTGCCAGATTAAGTCAGACCTACCTGAAATGCCAATAAAAACAAGCTGTACAGCAGCACATTAATACACAGGAGAACTGAAATGATAATGGTTCGGCTACTGATGTCATCATCTAAGAGAACAGACTACTGAAGCAAAACCTCTGTGATGAGTAAACAAGCTCCATCCATCTTCACACTCAAGTATTAAGAATTTCCCAAGTGATGGTGGGATGGTATGTGATTGCTGCTGAAGCCTCCATCACATCTACCATAATTCCCCAACTCTCCCCTTCTAAACAGCAGGGAAAAAAGATCCTGCAGTTAGCACCTCAGTTTGTTCTTCATCCATAACGTCTTCTCAACCTGCCATTTTGCTCAGAAACAAGAAACTTCCTACTAGTGCTGTAAAAAGAAAGACATTTCATTCTGGAACAGACAAAGAAGTCTTATTACTCATTTCTGAAGCAGAGCAAGAGCTGTCCAATCTTTATGATTTTTAAAACACATCCCAGGAAAGATTTGCTTATTTAGAAGCTGTCCTGTATTCTCTAGACCCCTACAATGAATAAGGGTCAGGAAAGATGTATACGAATAAGTTTTACTAATTCACAGAGTTTTAAAGCTTTTAATAGTTTACTAGTCAATAGCAAGAAGTTAGTCACTCACTATCTGGCAGTACCTCTGTGCACATGACCCTGTTGCAAAATAGTATCCCACCTGGCAGTGTCCACTTACTACCCAGTAACTCCCTCCCCAAAGCCTCCATCATCTCATCCCTTCTGCCTCCAAAATATACATCATATCCTGCTGGGCCTACCTGGGCTTTTCAACTCAGTTCCCCCATCTCTTAAAGCCCTGTATCCCCAATCCAGACATTCTCACACTTCCAGTTCCCTCTTAGACCTCTCCATCCTTGGCCTCCTCCAATTGGCCCATACAACCAGTTAAGTCCACCCTCTCTCTCTTTGACCTTCTCTGAAGCAGTTTTAAGGGTGGTTCAAAAAGGCAGAGCCGGGTGCTGCTGCTCTGAAAAACCCACCAAGGCACAACTTGGAGAGCAGAAAACCAGAATAGGTCTGGGAGAAACCCCAGGCTGTACAGCAGCCCTATCTGAACAGCAGTCTCCGTCAACCCATGTGGGGCAGCCTGGACAGCCAAGGTAGGAATGAAGGAGGAGGTATATAATTGTGGACATAATTGGAGGCAGTACAGTTGCAAGATCAGGAGCTGGAATATAACTAATGCACCTAAGAAAGCTGATATGTGTCCTGGAGGCAGCTTATACTCTATTCTATCCCTCAGCAAAAAAGCAGGCAGTGCAGTGAAGGAATGATCACAGCCACCCGCTCGCCTTTATCCTGACAGACCCTTTTATTTCTGTAGGACACCTTTGCCAGCGTAAGAGTCTCCTCCTGCTCTACGCCTGAGGATTAGAGAGCAGCCGGGCAGTTTACACAAATGCCTTAATTTGACATCAGCAGTAAGTCTCCTTCATTTCAGCATCTTTTATTACCTTTGTCCTTTTTTTTTTCTTTTCCTCTCTTCAGTTCTGCTGAACTCTTTTCTTAATGGCAATCAGCAAAGAATTAAAAGCAATTATTAGAAGAGAAAGAGGAACATCTGGAAAGTGGTATGCATCATACTAAACAAGCTTTACAACAGATTCTTGCATTACTCATCTTGATTTCATTGAATATAGTTGATCAGACAAGAATATTTTATTCTGTATCTAGGCCAAAGTTTTAACATGATGTACTGAGAGAGATAGCTAGCTAGGTGCTCATCAAACCTCAAAAATAAAATTGGTGAAATCATGCCAAATGCAATTGAGTCAGTTGAAGCTGGAACAAAAAAACTGCACGGTGGCAGAGGGCTGTTCATGTTCTGAGTCACGCATCCCAAAAGGTATTTAAAACATAATGAGACTTCATGCATTTGGAAGACGGAAGACAGTAGGGTTTTTTAAATTATGCCAGCTTTGTAATAAAGATGCAATGAAAATTGACTGCCTTTCCTGACCAGCAAACTTTCTGTCTCAGTAATTAAAGCCTCTTATATTACTGTAAAATAAATGTGATCTAGTTTCAGGAGCTTTCAAAAGCAGCTGGTTGAGTTTACAGCATGAAGCATACAGAAGATACATAGAAATCCCCTTCCATGAGTAATACTCCTAGAAACCTAGAGCCCCTACAGAGATGTGTATGTAGAGACTCTAGTATCAATAGTTTCCGGAGGTAAACAGCTGGATCCACTGAAGGCAAAGCAACAAATGCAAACACATTTCCCCTTCTCTCCAAGAGTGATGGAAGACTTAATATTTCACAGAGGAAGTTCCTTCCTTTCTGTTGCTGAAGCTCTGCCAGTGGACACTTTGGAAGAAATATGCCAAACAGGGATGTCCAAGAGCACTGGGCTTCCCAAGTTCACCACCTCACACCAGCCACACAGCTGCCTCTCCTCCAAAGGACCTTCCTCCCACAAGCACTGCCACATGGTACACCAGTGTCCACATCAACTTGTCCTCACAGTCAGCCTGTGCAAACAAACCAATGCCCCAGGACACTCATCTGGAGATAGCACCCGAAACAGATTTTAAACTAAAATTATCNGCCATGGCAGGGGGGATGGAACTGGATGATCTTTAAGGTCCCTTCCAACTCTTTTCATTCTATGATTCTATCATAGGTCTATACCGTCTCCAGATCTGTATGAGAATTGAAGTTCAATATAACACATTATAATAGTAGAATAGTAGAATTATCTCTTTAACAGTTGAAAGCTTTGATGAGCAGTACCCAACCTTTTGGCCACTCTGTACACTTGTTTGAACTGAAATGTCAGGAAGTTCCTCTCTTCCTCCAGGAGAACTTGGAAAATTACTTAGCCCCAAACAAATACCCTGGTACATGACAGGCACTGTTAGCCAGTCACGCCAGTAGAGAATTAAAAAAAACAACCAGTATCATCAAGCATTTCTCATCCTCTCTTCTGAGACAAGTTGCCACAATTAGAGCAGCTCAAAATAAAACTTTCAAAGGAGATGCAGTGTTTTAACCATCCTAATTCTCTAGTGCCCACACTTCTCCATCTTACAAGATGTGACTTGTACATCTATGCATTTGGAAAGCAAAATGTTACTCAATTCCCCAAGTATGCGTATTTTTTTCTTGGGAAGGGCTGTGGTAGAGGTTTGGATCCAAAGTGTTTACAGAGTAAGGAAATGTAATTCTACCAAATCCTTCCTGCTACTGTTGGCAGACCTTTTTTGTTAGCCATAGCCAGCTCTGCTAGCCATCAAGCAAACATTCCCGATCAACGCTGAGTTCAGCAGAAAGTTTCAGAACAGTTTCCTTTTTGCTGTTATCATGACTGCTTTCTGCAGAGTAACCCACCACTTGCAGCAAGCCCAGCATTGCTCTCATCAGGAGAAGCTTGACTACTTAAAGACTCAGGAAAAAGAAATCTTCCTGCCAGTGAGTAAGTGCTGCCATTTTCTATACATTGCTCTGCTCCACTCTGATTAAAGCTCTTGTGCATGAGTTCTGAGGAACAGACAGAAGAACATCAATCCAGAGCTGCTTACTAGTATTTACTCAGAGATATCACCAACTTCATTTAGTGGCATTTGCTTCCCAGCAAGCACGTTGCACAGATGCAACTTCAGATATGAATTTGCAGGAAACCTCTTCCAGGTGCAGGTAAGTCAGGTAGATAAGAGTTTGATGGCACAAAGCACAGCCTGATCTCTGCAGGCTTCTTCTGCATCAATGAGAAAATGATTAATGGTATGAACTGCTTTCCATCTCCAACTTTTATGCAAACAAACACTTTTTAAATCAAAATGAGAAAAGTAATATAATCCCTACTTTATGCATGGGAAACAGAAATGGGAGCAGTGATTTATTCACAGAAGTTAAGGCAGGGAGACAGTTCAGCACTGTTCAATCCTGTCTCCATCCCTGAGCAGGAAATAATAACCTGTAATGCGCAAACAAGGGCTGTTCCTCCCTCTCTCAAGATAACAAACTTCTGAGGACATTCCAAGAACAAGCTAAAATTTGCCCCCCTCCCAAACTATTTCAATAAAATTTATGGAGACAGGCAGTGAAATGTATCTGTGAAGGAAGCTAACTCACTAACTATTGTAAAATAAAAAACAGAGCCTGTCTCCTGTTACAGCAAGCCCCGTATTTCATAAGCCACCAACACTGATGGAGCATCCAGAACTGCACTATTTATTTTCTATGGCAGGGGAAGCATAAACAAACACTACCCATAAACCACTTTGAGCAAAATTACATATTTTGTTCTAAAATATGGAGCTAGTTCCCTATGACCTTGTATCTTCCGCAGTCATTTGCATCAGTACGGAGCACATTTAAGGTGTAAAGAATCACTTCTTTGACATA
Source organism: Thinocorus orbignyianus (assembly GCA_013400375.1). Lineage (NCBI taxonomy): Eukaryota > Metazoa > Chordata > Aves > Ciconiiformes > Thinocoridae > Thinocorus > Thinocorus orbignyianus. The sequence goes on along the minus strand of VXBW01007744.1, from coordinate 1,711,263 downwards.
GCAGTATTTTACCTACATGACACAGTAAATGTCTCAAATGGTAGAAACCACTCATGTTCTGGAAGAAACAGTACAGTCAAACTGTTGGACAATGCACAGGCAGGCATATTAAAAAACACCAACCAAAACCAAAAACCATTGACATTAAAAATATGCCAATATATTATAAAGAAAGTTTGGCTGAGAAGATGACAGCTAGAGCAGACTGTCAGTCTTTATTAATACTGATTTACATTGTTCAAAAATATATCTTACACACGGTAACACTATTGAAAGAAACCTACATTGTAAGATTGTGCAAGTTTAAAGCTTCCATTTTCAAGTTTTAAAGAGATGTCAGAATTACAGTTGCTTCAGCAGCCTTAATCCAGCTATCAAGAATACTTAGGAACACAAACTTTAAATGCTCAAATAAGATTTTTCTACAGGGTCATTCCCTCAATCAGTGCATGGAAACTATAATTTCTATAGATAGCAGACAACTATTAAGTGTGACTGCTTTCTCATCACGCTTTTACATTTAGCCACAGGTCTTGCACACCGCACACCAGTCACATTCTGCTGAGAAGCCTCAAGTATTAATTTCCCGCTGATCGTGCCTGTGCTACCGTCACAACTAAACCCAACTGCTTCACAAATATTAAGTATTTTTTGCACTGTATCATCCATGTTTTAGTCATTTGTAGCTGATGTACAGAGAGATCAAGGTCAAAAATACACCCACTGATTTTCAGGAACCCCAGCTGAGAAGCTTACGATAGGATCTTCTCTCTGGTTTATGAATGATTTCATTTGTAGTTGCAGTGCTTAACCTTTCTGCAAACCGGGACCCCAGCCTCATCCATCCTATCCTTACTAAGGAGCAAGAAGTTTGGTTTAAGCCCCTTCAGGAAAATGATGCAAAAGGCAGAAACAGGATGCAGCTCTCCAGAGCAGCCATCACCTGCCTGAACCTTATCAGTTCCTCCTAGACCCTTTCTTCAATCACTGCACTTTTCAGCTGCTGAAGCAAATAAAGTAAGTGAAACAGCTTCTGTTCTGTACTATAAACGAGACCAAAGTACTTTGGAAAATTCAGAGGGCAATCATCCAGTTAGAAATACTGTATCACAATTTAGAAACATCAAGGGAGAAAGCAGGGTCACGGAGATAGCCTTCCTTCTAGCACTTCATAGCTCTGTAAGCACTGGCCTTTATACCCTTAATAGCATTCTTTGCAGCTCTGTTGTTACCTGCGTAACAATCTAGAAAGTTCCATGGTATTTTAATAAAGCAATTTTTAAAAAAGCCCAAAGATTCTATCACATGGCATAAAATCAACACCCAATTTTGTTTTAAATCTTGTGGTAACTGCAATGGAGTTAGCCTTTTGCTGGACACTGCAGGGGAACCCAGGGAGTTTATAATGATGCAGGCTTCATCCTCAGTGCTGGTTTTAGAGGGAGACTTGCTGTTGGAGCCCAGGGCTGCAGACATAGGGACAGTAATACTCAGTCTTGTGAAATCTTTGTTACTAAATTCAAAGAATTTAAACCCATACTGCATGCATGTCTACCTAGATGACATAAAAACTAAAACCTTGCCTGAAAGTCATATTCTTGCTCCAAAGCATAGGACTGCTAGAGTTCTTCAAAGGAAAGTCCATGAAAAAATTTACATAGGGAAGAGAAGATATTCTTTAATTCTGTTTCAGAAATAAACTGTCTGTTCAGACATCATTAGCACAGAAAACTTGAGCCTAAACAGTGTGACAAAAATGATAAACAGCTGCAAACAGGGTCTTAATAATTAGGCAACAAGGATAATAGTATATTAGTGTTGTCCAGTCCCTAATGTGTTTATACACAGTTGTTTCTTCTGTCCTCCTTTGATACATCTGATCTAATTACAATGTTAGCCCTGCTTTGAGCAGGAAACTGGACTTGATAAATTCTGGAAGACCCTTTGATACACAGCTCTTTTCACATAGAAACCAATCCTGCTTTTTTCAAGAGAGAAAGAGATATCAGCACAAACTGAAGTATTATAATCAGTGACTCCAAACTCTCAGCATGAGAAGTCATCAAATAAAATGCTTGCAGGCTGGAGCTCACTGATGCCATCAATTTCCCAAAACATGTCTTTTCACTGTACGTAATTCTAGACAGGAAATTTTGTGTTCATTTCTTGAGTACCACCTTTTTAGCCAGTAACTAGGGGTAAAAGTAACTCATCAAGCTTTTACGATCTCTCTCTGCCCTGAATTACTGTCTGAGAAAAACATAATTGTCTAGGATCTCAGTCAATTCACTCTAAAGAAAAAGCAATCCAGCAGGTACCAGATTTACCATTTCAGTGCTGTTAGGCTAAATCCACTTAAGCTGCCGTGAGGTTTGTCAATTTGTCATTTGGTTCCCTGTGTACTTGGGGCAAGGTGCACTTACTCTGTATGTAACTGCATCCTTAAGCTTGACTGAAATGTGCTTTTCATCCAACATCCTGCAGAGAATTTAAACATAGCTGATTTCATTAATGCAAGTACCTATGCAGCTAGAATTTCATATTAAGCTCTTGAAGCACTGGGGTTCATTATTCTCTTCTTGGGCTTACTATAAACAAGTAGAACACGAGGACAAGGAGGATGGAAGAAAGAGAGATGGAAAAGAAGGGGAAGAGGAGTTAATTTAAATACACCTTCTCCATATAAAAAGCACTTTCTGTGCTCTAAAGACCTAGAGTTCATCTACAGTGTGAGCTGCACTGTTAAAGTTATTTGCAGAAGATTAAATATATTAAAAACTCCTGATTTTTTGGCTTTGAGGATACAAAGAGACTGATTTCTTGATATTATAGATATTGATGAGGGCAAATTAGGTAGAGAGTTAGGAGAACAGTGAGGCTGCATTCTGAATAGCTGCATTTTAAAGCAGGATTTACTGTTCACCTCACTTTATTACCAGAATCTTAAACTATGCCTCACTACTGCAATTCCCTTCTTTTAATGTTTCCACATACTTACAAGAATGGAACCAACTAAAACTTAAATATTTCACAGAGTCACAGACCTCTGAGATCGAGTCCAATCTCACACACACACACAACAAGCTACAAAAAACAAACCCCACAAAACAAATCACCCAATCCAACAATCTCAGCCACTACAGCATGCCCTGAAGCATCACATCTACGTGTTTCTTAAATACGTCCAGGGATGGTGACTCCATCACCTCCCTGGGCAGGCTGTTCCAGTGCCTGACCACCCTCTCAGTGAAGTAATTCTTCCTAATATCTAATCTAAACCTCCCCTGCCACAACTTCAGACCACTTACTCTGGTGAGGAATACTATGGACTGCATCCTCCCCCAGTGCTATTAACTCTTTCCAAACAGATAAATATTTAATTAGAGCAATGCAAGCGAGAGGTTAAGAGATAGAATGTCCCATAAGGAAAAATTCGGAGATGACAAATTAAGAGGAAAATGGCACAGTGAGGAAGCGCATTTCAAAAGAAATGCTGCACATGCTAAAGGCAAGATGCTTTTAGGAGGACAAGTTCAAGTGAAGAAGGAGGATCTGGAATGAGGGAGTGACAAGCATAATGGGATATGAAAGTAACAGGGTTTGACTTAACACAAAAGTGCTGGGTCCTGAGCACCATTACACATTAAATGTAACTCTTGAAGGAAATCATGGTCACTGCTAGGCAAAGCAGAAGTTGCAAGGGAAGAGTGAAGGACACGTTGGAAAAAAGGCAGAGACACATATTGTAAGATCAATAAAGGATGATGACATGCTAAACAGCAGCTCTAGCAAGACTTTTCCAGGGTAGGGGAGGAAGAAGAAAAACGTAGGTCATAAAATCACCTGTATTTCATAACAAAACAAAATAGCAGAGAAGCCAATACACAAACAGGAGTAGGGAAAAATCCAGGTCTCATCTATCTGACGGGAAACAGAGAGATTCTCACCTGAGGAATAATGCTCTGGGCCTTATAATGAATTTCTCTGCTTCGCATCAGAAGAAAGCTTGTCTTTCTGTGATTCTTTACCACTGTCGCATGACTAATGCTTTCAAGCACTGTTAAAACAAGCTACAGGACAGGTACCCTTCATTATTCATCGTGCAACATGTACTGTTCTCACTGGGAAGCTGGGTTTCAGAAGGTGCTTAAATTGACCTTAAGTGACTAACCTGCAGTATGTGCAGCACAGAGGATTTATACAAAGCACTTGCACTCCAATGTTTCTCTATTCACACAACTGAAATACCAACTACCGCTGTCTTCCATCATTCCTCTTGCTTAAAACTCCACATCTTCTTTCAGTGTCACCCCAGAGTCACAGAAATCATTACAGAAATAATACTGTCCAACTAGAAAGTGGTATCTTTCTGCATTACCCCATTTTCTCTCTCTGCTATCTGAAAACTTCAAGGACACTCAAAGTATGTGCAAGGAATCAGGAGGTAAGCCTTAGTGGGTTAAAGGAGGGATGACCGGTAAACACAATCCAGAGAGTTGGAGACTTCGGCTCCACGTTGCACCACAGCCCTGCTGCTGGGTGAAGCTGCCCATCATGCAGTCACAGCTTATCCTTTCAGGCAACACGCATTCCTGGATAGTACTCACTACTGACATGAATGCACAAAACCTCCTCTTCCTCTTCTTTGCCCCTCTATCCCTCACCCAGATATTGCTTCTTAATAAAAGTTTTACTTCTTTAATGTTGTGGACATACTTCCCTGCAACTAACAGGAGTCAACTGGTGCCTTTGGAGATACAGCCAGATTAATCCAGCCAGCCTCATACTGGCATCTGAGTGCAGGTGGCCTTGCCAGCAGGATGGAGTTGGCCCATCTTTGCTCTCAGTCAGCAAAAGGCTTGCTTAGAAAGACTGATGAAGGGGCAAATCTAGTGAAGTGTCCCTTGCTCTGGAGTAACAGCAATTGATCACATATATGGAGCACCATTTAGTCAATCACCACGAATTAAACGGGGTCAGGCAGCAAACTCTAGAAATACAGCTCTGAAAGAAAACATAACTTACGATGAGGTCTTCCTTCAGAGATACTTGGAGAAACACATGGGGGAACTGGTGGCTGGAGCAGGGCTGGGCAGGAGAGACAATGCTGCTGGGCAATGGCTGTGGCTGGGCAGTACAGAAAGCAGAGCAGTACAATGGCAGCAGGGGGAGGGCATGCTTGCTGCCTCTTGCCCTGTCCCAGTGCACCAGGCTCTCTGAGTTCGTGGTTCTATGTTGAATAAGAAATTAACAAGCAGAGCTGGGAAGGAAAAGGCAGCAGAAGGCATTAAGAGACAACTGATGTTCCCTGCCCTCTAAGGGGGAAGCTGTCTTCCAGATTGGAAAGCTGAAAGGCAATACAAGAGACCAGTGTCAAAGGGGAGTACAGCTGCCAATTTCTTTGTGTGAAATCTGGCAAATGTTTATGCTGCTCACTTTGAGGTCAGTGACAATTGTACTTGACTTGAGATGTCTTCAAGAAATAGACTGAATGAGCTAAGCATCTGTATGCTATCGCACAGAATTCAGTTGTCAGCTTTTGCCCATTCTAGGGCAAAAAAACCCCAACATTTAAAGTTCCCCTGGACCAGCTGTGCTGTAAATGGTGGGGTTTGTCCCCACGAGAACCCATACAAAGAGTGAATGATGCCACAACATTTTAAATGAACCAAAATGTAAGCTTGGAAGGAACAAAAAACCATGGTACTCAAGAGTAGATGCTGCCACGCAACCATAGTGTATGCCATGTACAACACACAGCCTTGTGGTGTTTTATTAACTACATTTGTATTAATACAGACATGAAAACCACAGCAACTGGTATCACACTGCCTGTCAAAGACTCTGTTACACAACAAGGTCTCTAAGTTGGGATCTCTGCCAAGTATTTGCGGATCTGTCAAATCCCATGCATCTGACACAAGACAGAGAGTTGGCTCCCCTCGCATCCGTCTGCAGTGCAGCCGGGACCTCATGCAATTAAATCCTGGCTCCTGCTCCAAGGCCCCATGCCACGGTCAATCACATACCCCAGCTGAGGGGGAAAGGCATTACCACAGAAGAATGATGCCAGGTCTGCATTTGCCCGGCACCTTATACAGGGGCCAGTACTAAGGAAGGTCTCAGAGGGTAAAGAAATAATTAGACAGAAATAACCAGAGGACATAAGACTGAAAAAGGAGCACAACTGCTGCATGTCAGAGTCCCCTCTGCCTCCTCTCGCAGCAAATACCTACCTGCAATGGCAACGATGGGGCAGTCATCAGAACAGCATTCCTTTAGAAGTGGTGCTCCAGTATTTGTACCATTAGCCCAGCAGGTTGCCAGCTTTTATTGTTTCTCTCGTCTTAGCCCGATTCACACAGCTGATCAACGAAAGTAATTAATCAGCGTCCCAAATTCTACCCACCAATGAACCCTTGTGCACAGTTTCCTTAAGAAGAAAAAAATTAAACTTTTTAATTAAGTTTTTTCATCAAAAATCCAGTCCTGCTGATAATGGTCAGGAAGGTATGCAAAAGTAATTACTCACACAATCTGTTTTTCATGCACTTGCCACTCACTTCTGGGGCATCTAGCCTTCCTCTTCCAACTCATTAGCACCCCTGCCCTGCCCACACTGCCTCAGGAACAGCATGCCCCTGTTTTCCTTCTCTCAGATTAAATGCTTCAGTACATTCACAGGTCAAGATTTTGGACGCCTTCCCCCTTCCCACAATCGCAAAATACATCTACATTTGTTGCCTGTTTGCAGGAGGAATCCAAGCCACACACCTCCCTGGTGAGCTTAATTAGCACGTCAGACAAAAACCAGGGGGAGAGAAAATTTATTAAGAAGTTATTTTCAAAATTGCAGCCACCTGCTAGACAGTAAAACTCTTTAGCCTTTCCTCAGACAAGGAAGGACTGCTGAGCTCAGACCAACCTTCACCCCATCTGCCAACGGTACAGCACCAGTCAACTAGAGGTAACTCAAATGTAAAATTTTGTGACTTAAGGAACAAAACCTAAAGGCAATATGACCACCTGCACCACAGTTACATTACTTGTCTCCCAGACCCTTCAGGGGAGACAGCAAAAATCGATAACAACTCTCGCACTTTATGATGACCATTTAACTTTCAATATTTCCTACAGCAGATGACAGGCATCTCAGTTTATTATTTTTATCAGAAAACACTCTACTGTATGATTTACTGTATAACCTGTGTTGCTCACCCCTGCCAAAAAGAAAGCAAGTTAAATCATTAGGGCAATCTATTTGCACCCCAGCTGGTTTGATTTCATTGCTTGCAATGAAGCCACTTCCCTGTCAGGGTAATGGTAAGCCCAGTGCTCAAGCTTTCCCCCACTGATCATCACACAGATTTTTACAGGGGAAAGCAATACCGCCTCAGCCCATTTATGTAATAAAACCATAGCCCCCTCTCTGCAAAGGAACGGCTGCCATAGGAAATCTTCAGCCCTCTGGCCACTCTCTGACCTCCTTTATAGGGAAAAGACTGTCAAGAACCAGTAAGTTATGCAGCAAGGTACAAGTTCTCACAAATAAATCCAAGGCATGCCATCACTCTGGTTATCGATACCTACACTAAAACAATCCTTCACCAACTGGAAACCGAAGTGCCCACCTGTCAGTCCAAATTTGCTTATCTTTCTTACTTCACAAGCAGCCCACAGGATCAGACTGGTGGCACTGCAAAGTTGCTTGTGCATGTATACAACATGCAAAGGTATACATACTTCACGTACTGAAAAAAATTTGCAGTCTTTTACTCAAATCTCACTTTCAGAATTTCTGTTTGGGGGTACAGTATTCCTCGTTTGTTTTGTTTAAGCTTTTAGACTTCCTAGCACTGGAGAAGAATCTTCAAATTTGAGGTTCATAAGGTGGCTATTAATACATTATTAATATTGAGTTAATAACTCAGCATTCATCTGCTGCATAAATTTCTCTAATTACAGAAACTGAGATTAAATGCTGATTGTACAAATGCTACAGATTCCTTTGTGCATTACCAGATCTGAAATAAGATTAAACCCTTCAGGGTAAAAGTAAAGGAAGGATGAAAATCTCCTGACCTACTTTTTCCTTCTAAACTTGAAAGCAGTATTTTTACAGTATCCTTATCTACCTCTTCCCAAAATACACAGCAAATATTATATGCTTGACTGTGTCGCTTGATTTTTAAAAATACAGCTGACTTTGCATTTTCAGCTAGAGTTACTTTCAGGAAAGCCTGGTTCACAGATTATGTTTATTTTTATTTTATACACTCCAAATAAGCTCCTTGACCCTTAAGCCCCCTCAGCACCTTTGTGACTCTCCAGGGAGGTTTATTCCACAAACTCTTAACTCCATCCACAGACAGACAGCATTAGGGCCATCTTTTGTTTGGTTTCTGCCATGTAATTTTTGCCCTTTCTGTCTCATTTAAACTATTTCATAAACGTTTATATTTCTTTTGGACATGGCTTCACCATTCTTTGTTACACGTCCCTTCTTACGTGCTTATATATGTTTTTTTACCTTGCCTTTCTTTGGTAACTCAGAAGCAGCAATCCAAGATCCTAATAAATTTTCAAATTCCCAATTTAAACAATTAAGGGTACCTAAGTGCTCAGCAGTCTCATAAGCACAATTCTGCCACAAGTTGTTGCTATTTAATGAACTGCTGATTAGAGAGTGCTCTTTCCCTCTGCCTCTCTCTTTAATAGTCCCTGGATGGCCTTTACATACAATTTCCTTTCCAGTAATTCAAAGCAGACGGTCAGGCACCACTGCACTGTGAGCCTGCATGTGAGCACACACATACACATGTATTTGTGTGACAGATATCAAACATACATACAGATAAGAATTAATGTATATCGAAGACAGGGAAGACTATTCTATGGAGGCCTCTGATGAGACAGCAGTGCAGCGAGAAGAAACAAGATGATTGTTTATAGCTATCCATGGATTCCAAGAGCAAAAAACCTGATGGGATGTAAGAGAGTATTTCAGGTCTGCATCATCTGTACATAGTATAGGTTCCTCAAATTTGATCCCTACTACTTTAGTAGCCCCTGGATGTAACCTCCATCTCCCAAAATAAGTGATTAAACACTACAGCACCATTTTGGAGGAAGGGAGAGAGGCAGGCAGGGAGAAAGCACTACCATGAAGCCACCAGTCCATGCCAGGACCAGTACTGGTGCTCCATTTCTCCTAATATATTTAGATGTTTTATCCCTTGAAGCAGCCCTCTGGCAGGCAGCAGGCATGGCTGTAAGGCAGGAGCTCATTCCTGTGAGTCAGGGCAGAGACTCGCACCTCAGCTGCTCATCTGCATGCCTCCTGTAGGGAATAAAACAGGGTCAGGTGGAGCATTCCTTAAATCCGCCTTTCTCCCCATTGATTATACAGGAACACAAGAGAAACACAATAAGATTATTAAATAAAAGTGGGAATATTCAAGCACTTGCTACATCGATGCTTAAAACTGGATGAAACTACCTTGTGCATCACAGTTCCTGTCCCCTTCTAACAGGGCATTTATCTGCCCATTGGTGAAATCTGACAAGTCCTCTGAAGCCCCTGGATGAGCTGTTGTACCACAGAACAGCTTGTCAAGGGCATGAACTTTGTCAAGGGCACGAACTTTTCCTGCCGCATGCTGTGCGGCAGGTGTTGCATTGAAGTCATTTGCCTTCAGCCTTTGTCCAGGAATGGATAATCACACGGCACCTCAACTAACATCCGTGCAGTTTGGGACAGATTCCTGCACCACTTCCAGCAAGTGGCTCTCCCGATAACCAGCCCTTCCCCAGTCTCCTGAATCACTTTATAACCAGGTCAGATTAATGCAATTTGCTTTATTCTTCAGATATATTAAAAAATTGTTGCATTTTCATTCACGACATTCCCTTTGCCAAGCTCAAAAACACTTAAGAGTCTTCAGCAGATGAGGAGAGACGGAAGAGAAAATTAAAAACTCTAAGTGTAAGTAAAGGATTTTATCATTGCTGTTCAGCAGGAACATAAAATTCTCCTGTTGTGACCTGATTCAAGGGATTTAACTCATTAGGAAATATCCCATCTCCTGCACTGAGTAGCAGGAGCCCGAGTGACAGCTCAGTGTAGCTGCACAAACATTACATCCACCCACTCGACTTGCTGCCAATTTCAAGTCTCTTTAGTTAGGCAAGGATATTTCTCATCAAGTGGCAAATCAAATACCAACTCTACAGAGAAATCTGAAATGGGGGCACTGTCTAAAACCAGATAAAAATATAATACTCCTCAGGAGAGCAGAGAGTTAACCAGGGGAAATCACTGCCAGGGGAAATAACTCAGACAAATAAATTAGAGGGATTTAAGTGGTTTGAACATTTCTAAGAACATGACTAATATTTGCATTTGAATTGTAGTGGACTCCATTTAAAAGAATCAACTTTTAAAAGAACGAAACTTTAAATTGTACCCTCAGTGGCTTTATTGAAAAGCAGAGCACGGGAAGGCATGGGGAAAAGATCGGCTTCATAGGACAAGGGATGCAGCCTTGAACTGTTACCTGGCTACACCGTGCAGCCACCGGTGGTGGCAGCAGAACAGTAGATATGTGAATGCCAGATGTACCCTACTCTGCTCCAGTGGTACCAAACCTAGAGAGTATTTGTTCCAGAAACTTAATTGCTTTTACGTGATTACATGAATGTCTGTGCTGAACTGTGTATACTTGCACATTCAGCATCTTAGTATAAGAACATGCAAAGCAGGAATTCAGAGTAGAAGCTGCTTTTACTTTTTATTTCCCTATCTGTAAGAAGGGATAGCAATCTTATACCCTATGACATTAACACATGGGTTTATCAGTACTTATAAATTAGTCTGAGGATTCACCTGCAAAAGAGAGGATGGTGCAAGGGCAGTCAGCTCCTCTGAGGAAAACAGGAATGAGCAAGTTTAAAATCAGCAAAAGTAACTTCCACAGTGAAACTCCAATAATGGCAATACTGTATGCTTTGATTACCCCTCCAGAGAAACCAGAGCTAAAGGGAGGACACTGACCTAACCGGATCCTACCAATAACTATTCTGAACACGAACTGGAGAAACTGCAAGGATGGCATACTCGCACCAAAGAGTACCAAACTGGAATTGTATTCAACCAGAAACAAACATGGAACATTTTAAGAGAAGTTTATGGAAAGAAAGGGATTTAGCTGAGCATATGTGCTTATATTTAACAGTGTGACTGCTGTTTAAGATCTGATATTCTGGTCAGCTGTTTGGCAGTCCCACCACCAGAAATGTCTGCCCACATGTGATCTTGTGCAGGCAGACAGTGCCCTTCTGAATCCTTCACAGTGCTGACTCCTATGAAACATGGAGCTTATGATAAAAAGTATATATAGTATATATGTACGCATGTGCGTGTGTACAGACAAAGACACAATATCACCTTTGGGGATTTTTCTCCCTCCAAATTTCAGACTAATTCAATTATTGAAAACCATTTTACGCAGAAATACGATGAATTCCAAGAAAGCGTATGTATACTTTGAAAGCTTCCTGAGTTCCTGAGCTCCAGAAAGCCATGAATGATGCTTAGACCTATTCAGAAAAAATACCGTCTGCACATACACATGCAAGGATGAGCGAGAATCAATGAAATTAAATAGTGAGACTGGCTGGCTCTGCTCTTCCCTCCACTGATTTTAATTAGAACCTCTCTGGTGGTGCCTATCTATAAACTCCTTCAAGTCTAGGTATGCTTTATTTTTCCGACTTTAACAGGAAATCTTTCTTTCTGAGCCCTGAATTTAGAGCAGCAGAAGCTGACTTCATGACAGTGAGAGGTGACACCAAATTTGGGAGTTTTCAGATGACCTTTAGTTGAGCTTCTTCAAAGACTGTGCAAAAAGCTGTTAAATTACAGACGGTAGTTGACAAATATTATTCCTTAATCTGGAGATAAGCAAGTTAAAGTATAGATCAGAAATCCAACTTTTCCCAAGTTGTTATCTGCACTGGTAAGACCTCAGGTTTCCACAGATGGATTTCCAAAGTCTAACCCATTTGCAGCATGTGATACATTATCTTCAAGAGATGAAGGAAACTTGGATTTTATTCATATTTTTCAGAACTCCCCCATCCTTGAATTAAATCACTGGTGAAAATATTGTTGTCTACCATGATATTTACTTTTTTCACTTATCCTATGAACGTACTTCACATCTCTATTATTAATCATACAAAGCACAGACAAGTAACTCTTGCAAAAAATGGAAATACAGTATATTTTGAATATAGATGGCTGGAGAGAAGGGAGGGTGTAGAGGATTGACACAGTTCACTGCAGGTCAGATTCAAATTCAGCTCCAGGTCACAACTGAAGGGAAATATGAATAACGGTACCGTGAGCTCAGTCTACACATCAGTAAGATGAAAAAATCAATTTGGCACTAGGGCTCATCTCTTAGTGGACTAAAACAACAGCTTGCATTAGAGTTCAGCAAGGAGACAAGCTAGAGGACGGGAGCATAGATTGTGTTAGCAGATGACGTGCATATACCAGGCAACAAAAATTTTCTCACTTCAGAAGTGCTACATTTACTTAAAAGTTCTCAAAACATAAAAGTCAGAAAAAAAAAACAGAATGAAAACCAATGAAATAAAATCTTTAAAACACATTTAAAATGGTACAGCAGAAAAAGTGAAACGTTTTATCCCAGTAGCTCTCTAATCAAAGCATTCGTAAATTATGAAAGAAAACAAATATAATTGTTCTACTTGTTTCTTTTCAGGTTTACTGAATAGTCAATATTCCATATAATTCATCGCTTTTCCTAGTAGGGTGATCTAAAAGAATATTTTCCTATATCCTCATAATTTACATCTCTTCCAGAAAATGTCTTATATACATTTCTAGCCCCAATGTTTATGTGAAGCCCTAGCTGCAATCAGAAAGCTGATTTTCTCTTTTATCATCCTCATCTTCGTATTCTACTTGACCTCCAATATTACCTTCTAAGAAACTGTCCAAATCTTGTTTAGCACATTGTTTTATATAAAATTATCACAACTGTTGCTAATTCAACCTTCATCAAACACATTCCCTGATTTTGTTCAAAGGCTGTAAGTGAAAATAATGACTACATTTGCTCTCAAAACTGGTCTTTGACAAGTTTTGTTAGTAATCTTCCCACAAGCTAGTACTTCTTTCAAACTAAAGTTACCCTTTCAGGTGATCAATTTCTTGCCCACCTTCTAATTTCTATATTAATGTCCTTCCTCTCCCATTCATTTCCATTTCAAATGCTTTGATGAAGTTCACAAAGATAAGCACTATTACACTTCTCTCTACAGAAAATTATTAATTCTCAAAGAAATCTTTAAGGTGTTCGGAAGAATCTTCCAAATGCCACTTTTCACTTGGTTTTGTGTCTCCAATTAATCTTCCCTTCAAAAGTGAATTAACAAGGAGCACATGCAGCCACATGGTGAAACCAGCCACCACGGTGTGCAAAAACTCTGCCAAGGAGGGTACTTCTGTGCCTGACAGTCACTGCCACACACAGCCAAGACCATGTATGCATAAAGGCTAAGAGATGCAGAAGGCCAAGGGACTTTTAGGGTAAAAAAAAAAAAAAAAAAAAAAAANAAAAAAAAAAAAAAGGATAAACATGCAATAACAGCAAGTTATGGAAAAGATCCCACAAAGAACATTATCTTTGCTGTTTAAGAAAATCAGGGAACACATCCTAATTTCCTGCTGTCTTATCTCATTTCTCTTCTGTTGTTTATCTTCCATAAAAATCACAGAGCAGTTGTCGAACTGCTGCTGTAGTTCCCTTGCCTGTGTCAGCAGTGCATTCAATAAGCTTCATTTGAATGTAAAGATTTCAATATCAATAGGGAGCAAGCATGACACTCCTCCATACTCTCAGCCAGAGCAGCAGCATGGAAAAGCTCTTTCTTTAGCACCTGGATAAACAGCAAAATCGCCTTTGATGTTTTTCTTTGAAGTCAAGGCAGAATTAGCTTTTTAGTAGCATTAGGAGTGACTCATTCACTCTGGATGCCAACAAGGATACTCTGACATTTTAAAGTTTTTAATCTTTGTGCTGCCAGTGAAGAAACAGCTCTCCTGCTAATTCCTCCAGCAGTAATGATTATTATCTTAAGGACTCTGATCCACCTCAACTTTCTGATCCTCCCTTAAAAGGGTTAAAAGAATCCCCCATGCCCGTGCATTACAATTCTCTCTAAACTAAGTCCAAACACAGATTGATCAGACTATTCCCAACAGTCAGACCCCAACACCATGAGAGAAGGTCCTCTAGTGCAGTGCTGACAACCTTCAAAAACTCCATGTTGTGGTAGCCCAAACCTCAAACCCAAACAGGGAAAGAAGGCACGTTCAAAGAAATTATCACTAGTAAAAGCCCTATACTTCAAACACCTATTCATTCACACTTGCTATTCTGATAGCAGTAAGGAGGGATTTAGGATCTGTCGTCCATTCTGTTCTCCCAGTGTGCAGAAACACAAATCACTGGTGTGGGCATTTAAATATCTGCTGACATTTCTTCAGAGGTGACCATCCACGTGACATGCAGATGTCCAGTCAACATTTACACAAATCCAGTTAAAACACAACTGTCAAGACCAGCATTTCTGCAAGTAAACCAGTTGCTGCAGAGATAAAGAAACAGTTTCTTCCTAAACAGAAACATGTTCCCACACACCCACAAATCCACCGTCCTGTAAAAACAGGGCCATTAATGCTGTTGGTGCAGGTTTAAATAGTGGGTGATGGGAAATGGCTGTTCCTTGGAGCAGATGGCAAGGGCTCCCATCCATCCTCAAAACAGAATCACAGAAACTTCATGATTGGAAAGGACCTCTGAGATCATCTAGTCCAACCATACACACACCCCCCCCAAAAAAAAAAAGAAAGAAACCCAACCCCACAAGGCAACTCACCCAACCCAACAATCTCGGCCACTAGAGCATGCTTTGAAGCNCCATCACTTCCCTACTTCTGCTGGCCACACTACTCCTGACACAGGCCAGGATGCTGTTGGCCTTCCTGGCCACCTGGGCACACTGCTGGCTCATGTTAAACCGGCTGTCCACCAGTACCCCCAGGTCCTTTTCTGGATCAGATCATTACTGTAATTGCTGTGTTCTAAAGGAATCTTTCAGGCAAAGACTGCCATTTCTTCAGCTGCAGAAAGACGGAAAACCCCTGCTGCTCTTTTCTTCCCTCAATAGCTCATAACGAACTGGATTAGAGAAAGGAGGTAATCCCAGGAAACACAGGATTTGTCACCCATGAAGGACAAGTATTGTGGCTTCTTTCATAAAGTACTTATGAGCCACTGTAGTAAAGTCTCCTTAGAAAGCAAACAAAATAATTTTCTCTCTACAGTGAAGAAATACTATTATCCTTCACGCCTGAGATAGTCTTCCTGCTCCACAGGATTAATTTCTGTGTATTTCAAATTTAAACTTCTGGCTTTAAACATAGCTGGCACCTAGAGAAAATGAAACATGGTGAAGAAAATCTATGGATTTTCTTAATTAAAAAAAGAAAAAAAAAAAAAGAAATGTCCCAAACCACTGCTGTGCTTTTCATTTTTTAACTTCTAACATTTAGGTTTGTTTTGGGGGAGGAGACAGGAGTGTTAGTAAATATTTTGTTTAGTTTTCCACTTGAGAAGAAAAATCCAATGATATGTCTTACCAGAATTGAGCAAGAACAAAACTTTCACTATACCACTCCATGAATGCACCTGTTTTCCAATTTGCACTCTTGAGCCTGTCCTACCTGGCAAGATGTTACTGCCACTAATTCAGCTCTTTTTTATCAGGTCAGTGTATGAGGTCAGTTCCTACCCCTGTCTTACATCACCATATACTCTACTGACATCAGAAGAGTCCCAGGGTGTGTAATAATGTCGTATGATACTGCTAAGTGCCAAACAAGTAGGTGAAGATCAGAACTAACACATTTACTGTATAATCAGAGCAAATGTTTGAATCTTTGACCTTTACTATTCACATGGTGCAACTTCCTTTATCTTTTGTACATCTACCACAGTTGTTTTAAAGCATGCAGAGCACAGTTCACGAGTAAAATTAATTTAAGATTCAGCTTCAGGAACTGCACTGAAAGGTTTTGGGCATCTATGGCAGGACAGCCTAACCACTGAAGTGTTTTTAAAACAGACTTTGAAACAGAAGATTACTTTAGAAAGCAACACAACAAAATACACTTTTAGAAAATTTGTTTCTCATTGACCAAGTACACAAAATACACCAGCAGCAGGCAAAGTTGTGCTACTTCAGAATGATTTGACCTGAAAACATTGCTATGAAGATGGCTGTAATTTTCAGATCAGTATCCCACCAATTAAAGAGATGGGCATTTGCTACTGCAAACGGCCAGTCCACCTGATCACCATCTTAAAATTAAGAGCCAAGAAAAATGCGGAATTACGACCTGCAGGAACACTCCTCCGCCCTACTTACCACTTGGTTACAGACACAGTGGAAGACATTTCAGAGATTCCAAAAACGTTGTGACTATTCTGTAAAAGCCCACAGGGGAAAAAGAAATACAAATTACAATCATTCAGAAATCTTTAATTCTATCAGTCAACTGGGAAAAGTATTTGAATTATCATAACTGGACAATATAAACAAAACTATACAGTTTAAATGGGCAAATGGCAACACACTGGATTCTAAACCCACATGTATTGTGACAACATCATAAATTGAGCATACGTTCACAGCAGGTCCATACAGAGAAATTGATTATGATAGTACAAAGGCAGTCACAGGCAAGACTGAAATCTAATACAGAGTGCGAACTGAAAAGTTAGGGCCTTTTGTTAACCAAGGGCTATAGGAGATAGTACATTATTTGATTGTAATAAATCAATCCTATCAAACTGTCAGAGAATAAGGGGAGTAAGCTAACATGAAAAAATTGAAACAACTTTAGAATTAATTTAAGAGAAAGAAACATCATTACAAAGATTCCAGATTCTGAAATGA
This sequence comes from Thinocorus orbignyianus, assembly GCA_013400375.1. Lineage (NCBI taxonomy): Eukaryota > Metazoa > Chordata > Aves > Ciconiiformes > Thinocoridae > Thinocorus > Thinocorus orbignyianus. The sequence continues at coordinate 1,694,208 of VXBW01007744.1, read as the reverse complement.
GCTGGCATATAGGACCAAAATTCTGAGCTTACTCATGTTTTTTAATAAAACCCGAGGATATCTCTAATTAGAGATGTCACTCAAACAAGAAACTCAACTTCAGATAATACAGAGAAGTATAAGCAGAGCTCTGCAACACTTCCATCTAAAATGAATGCAAAGAGTCATAGAGTTGCCAAGCAGCTCCGCTGGGTAAAAAAAAAAATATCCAAACAAAACCCCCACAAAATATATTGGCCAGACTTATCCCCAATGCCTATAAATAACCCGCACAGAGAAAGTACACTGGAACCACCATCCCTCCTGTGCAGAATGGTGATATTTAAACCATAAAAGAATTTGGTTTCATCCCTAAAGATGAAAAATTAGTATCTCCACAAAATGACCATTTTCGGTACACACTACAGTCTTGGCAGATCTGAATGTCAAATTGCCCCAGCACAGGGCTGGTTTCTGCAGTGCCTCTAAGTGAGGTTAAAAGCTGTGGACTGTACTGGGCAGAGCATGCATGGGGACAGGAATCTGCTACACCCCAGCAGACTCCTAATTAGCAGGCTATTATGCAGTTAAAGTATTTTTACAGAAGGTCATAGCTTTGTCACAATTCAGTGCCCAGGAAGATATTTCATTCCAGACCTCAAAATCTTATGCAAAAAAAACCCACCCAAAAGTGATGCATCCTCACAAAAAGTCTCATTTTCAATGAAATAGCATTTTGAACAAAACTCTTTCCCCCACCTTTAAGCTAAGCCTTTGAATAAACATCTGTACTTTCTTGCAGACCTTACATCCTCAACTGTATAAGCCAAATTCAAAATTTGTGACTAAATCATCTGCTTAGGCTCAGCAAATGTTGCCTGACTACACTGGAATAGAATCTCTGCAAACAATGAAAGTCACAAACAGAGAGGGAAAACCAGCAATTTATAGTATCTGTCTTCCTAGTCAACCTCTAATTATAAAATGAAACAAAGATTGCCACTGGAAGTAAGCATTCAGAAGTTCAATATTTTCATCTCTCAATGATATAACTGCAGGGCTGCTCCACTTCTACATATTTTATGTATGTGGTAGAGAACTGTGGGCACACACTAGTAGTTAAATGATCACTAGTACAATTGCCAGCAATGTTTCTCTCACCTACTGTAGCTGCCATTTTATTTTAATTACTGATTGCAAGTAACATAGGAGTGCTGAATTCAAGATCATCTGTCCCCTTGATAGAACAGTGTGTCTGACGAAAGGCCTTCACAGCCATTTTCTCTCATCTTGTTCAAGTGTATACAGCTGATTGCTGGTGCAAAAATTCTAAAATTAAAAATACTCATGCCTGAAGTCGTAGCTTTATAGCCCCAGCCTCCCTCATCTGGTTTTCTCTGCGTTTCTCCCCACAACAGCAGGGCAGGAATTACATTACTTCAATTTTTTCATTGAAGAATGCCGATCTGGGAAAACACAAATTGCTGTGGGAAAAGTAGAAAACAGGGAGGATGAGATTAACTGAATACAAAGTGAGTTGCACACATTTTTCCAGTAACTAACTCTCCATCTAAAACTAAAGACAGGTTCTCAACCAAATACACAGATTGCTCAACAGCTGCTACATATTTTAAAAAAAAATTTAGAAACCCTGTACGTCCATTTGTTCAGCCCTGGGCTTTTGCAGATGATCTTTTGTAAGGAAAGTTACAGATTCCATGTTCCTCCTACCAGAAAGCTTTTGAGCAGTTCATTCCTTCAAAATGTCCTCAAAAGTCCAGCCAAAATTTTCTTACAGCAATCTATTTCCATATAGCCACATTTTTGACTAAACTGAAAAGTTCTCTCACGTGTGTTTATCTGGTTGCTCAGTTCATGGACTTCCCAGTTCTCTGATCCTTGCCTTTCCTGCAAGGCCTCTTCTGCATCACTTCCAACTTTAGTATACTTTTCTTGAAAATAAGAGGTATTAAAGATGGAGCCTTGATGGAGAACTATGTCTGGGTACAGCAATATTGTCTTACATTTTCGTCCTTCAATAGAACATTGTATGACCCTACTTTGATCTGGTTTGTTATGTCACATTAGCCCTTCATGGCTCCTTTTATAATTACTACACTCTGATCCTCTTCAAAGGATGAAGAAAGAACTTAATGGTTTTGATTCAACATGCACAGGCTTGCACCTTGGACCACTTGGTTATAATTATTTATCTTACTACTTTAATCCTCAAGCTTACCCAGCTCTTTCCAGAGCATCCTTCAGTCCTTTCCCATACTGACTATAGCTGTTGGCATTGCACCACCTGTACTCAGGTCATTGAAGAAATTTGTTATTTAGAAACTCTCTGTAGCCTTTTATATTTAGTAATGTCTGGGTTTGGGGGTTTTTCATGTTTATTTACTTGCAAATACAGTTGCATTCAGGCAGTAGTGTGCCCATAGGAAAAAGAGCACAGTTCTGCAGCCACGGCAGAGCATGAACACTGGAACTGGGGAATTTCTGGAAGTATACTTGGTAAGGTCTCCTGGGAAAAGTCTTTTGAAACTTCCTATTGTAATTTCAACATTTTCATCTCCCTCCCAAATAAGAATTTGGTCTGGTCTGAGAAGTCTTGCAATGAAACCTAAAATTTGTGCAATTTATGTCTAAAATGTATCTCTTCAATTTTTACCTCATACAAATCCAAACTGACATGACAACCAAGTGCAAACTTAGGTAACAAAAAACAGAACAAGACAACCCTTATTTAATCCTATTTATTTTTTATTAAATTTATTATTATTATTAATTACTATTAAATTAAGTTTTACAAAATTAATTTAAGGTCTTCTTTAATCAGGCAACAGAAAACCACTGGAGCCAGGAATGGAAATGAGGAATTGTGAGTGTGCGATAGTAACAGCTAACAAGTTGCAGCCATCACGTGAGCTTTAGCTACAGACAGCACAGTTCCAGCAAAACAATTTTATTACTGATTTGTCAGACCTAGAACAAAGCTGTCTACAACTAAAGTTTCAAGACAGAGACTGTTTGTACAGCACTATCCATGTACATTTGTCACTGCTGGCAACATTCATTTCCAGTCTGGACTAGGTTCTTTACTTTCATAAAGATGTCAGAAGGTGTAGGGGTTTTTGGTTTTTTTTGTTTGGTTTTTTTTTTTTTTTTTAAGTTTTCTGCTGGTAGCTGTGGATTGGTACAGCCTGGTAAAAGGAGAAAAAGCTTACAGATTTTCCGAGGTCCCCTGGATACGTAGCTGGGGGCAGGTGCTGGGGAACTGGTAACATTTAGTCTACTCTCCCACAAATGCAAGTCTCAAAGCAGAGTAAGCTTTCTCCCACTTACCGTGCGGTAAGTACACACAGGGAGAGGTAAGAATTGGGGTGTAAGCAATGAGCTGTGGATCCATGGCATAACTTTCCTATTACTTGTGCTATTGACATAGCCACGCTATAGTCAGTATCTCATGCTTAAAATATTATTTTAAGTAACTAATACTACTTTAACTAACTCCTGACATAGTGTTGCACTGAGGCATGTTCCACCTCACCAAGTCTAGTGCTGCATACAAACAGCGCCATATGAATGTTAACTAACAAAGAGGCAAAAAGACTTTTTGCAGAGACCAAAGGAGCACTGAAGAATTAGATATGGCAAGCAGCTGTTTTGCTGATTTAGAAGTAAGAAACGGGAAAACTGCTAAAAATGCATTGCTGCTCTTTTTAAAAGCACCTTGTTCCTACAGAGGAATCACAAATAGAGCTAAATGAACCCTGTTGTATTCAAGTCAGGAGACGCACCCCAAGGATTCAGCTTGCAAGAGCTGTAGGTGAAAGCTTCCTTGAAAGCTGTTTCATGCTCCAGTGGCCACATGAACTTATTGCTTCCCATAGCTGAACACCAACTTGGCCAGAGCTTTGAGATGGAAATTCTTAAGACTTCTCTAACATTGAACTTCCCATAACAGGACAGAATTTTGAGCTTAAAATAAGAAAATCTTGGGTTTACAGGTATATAGTAATAAACATACTTTTTAAGTCAACTTAGGATAACTAGAGAAGATGGAAAAGAAATGAAAAGGTTTGTGCAAAATGTTTCCCTAAACTGTGAAGTGCTTGAAGTCAATTCCTTGCTTCTGTCTCAGCTGCAATTAACTTTGCTGGAACTCACTACAGAAATTGGTCCTTTCCCTACATCTCTACCTTGTGGCTTGAACACATGCACTGCTCTCAGCTCTGGCAACTCAGGGAAGCGTGGCTTGTGACTGCAGTGTTTGTATATCCTTACAAACTGCCCCACAGCTTCAAAACCAAACATTGATTATAACAGCAGAATAAAAACCAACTGCTATTAAACAATACCAGAAACAAACAAAAAGGCTAGGATAAAAGTCACAATAAAATCCATGAACAAGTTGGAGCCACCAAATCAGCCTAAAAATAAGAAAACACTTCAGAATTAGTAAGCTCTAAAAGAGATTAGATGAAATAGTCTCCCTCAAAAGCAATGCACCTCTGCAGAAGGTCTCTATAGAAGCAGAAAGGAGAAGTTAGGAATTAATGGACCCACAGGTGCCAGAGCTCACAGACGGCTGGTGAGGATGATGAACAACCACTCGTGAGCTGCTAAAGCCAGGCCTGACATCCTCTGTTGCACAACTGCAGGAGCTCATTACCTTCCCATAATAGTTAGCTCATGCCCACAGTGGAAGGAAATGAATTTTGAACTGAAAAATTAAGTATTCCCGAGCAGATGTGTCATCCCACATCAAATGATTTCCTGCCCAAAGGCACAAGCCCACATTAATTTCACAGCGCAAGTAGGAAAAGGTGCAGGGGCTGACCTCAGGTGTTGGGTGGGCAGAGACCTTGAGAAATCCACAGCACAGACCCCATGGTCTTCAGCACTGTAGCACAACGAACACTAGACATTTCTATCTACTCTTACTTCTGTGATAAAAGCCTTGTTAAAACACCTTTAGGGTTTGAAGCACCAAAAAATACACGCAGATATCCCTCATGTAGTTTTAAAATGTGCTAGAGAGGACAAACACTAATCCTCTAAAGAAGATATGCTCAATAGTTACATGAGTTTTAGAAGTATGTCCACATAGGTACCCTCAAGGATAATCCTAAACCAACTATGCAATCTTTCATACATTTTAGACACTCATATACTTGGTTTTGCAAGGGCAGAAATACTGAAGCTTGATCTATGTTCACATTGCCTTATGAACCACCCACACAGTGTCTCAAATCAGTCCGCGCCATTCCAGACTCAAAACTTGTACTGATGTGTGTGCTCTATGTCTGAGGACTATGTTTTGCTGAGCATTGGAGGTCCTGTACAAGAAGGCATTGGAATTCCTCCACAAAACATGAACTGAATCATAGAATTGTCTAGGTTGGAATGGACCTTTAAGATAATCTAACCCAACCATCAACCTAACTCTGATGAAAAAACCCATCACTAAATCATGTCAACTGGAATACCTCCAGGGGGGGTGACTTACCCACTTCCCTGGGCAGTTGATTCCAATGCTTAATAACCCTGTCAGTGTAAAATTTTTCCTGATATACAATCTGAACCTCCCCTGGCATAAGCTGAGACCATGTCCTCCTGTCCTGCTGCCTGTGACTTGGGAGAAGAGACTGACCCCCGCCTCTCTACACCCTCCTTTCAGGTAGCTGTAGAGAGTGATATGGTCTCCCTTCAGTCTCCTTTTCTCTAGGCTGAAAGACCCAGCTCTCTGAGCCTCTCCTGATAAGGCTTACTCTCCAGACGCCTCATAAGCTTCGTCGCTTTTCTCTGGACCCACCTCAGCACCTCAATGGTGTTTTAGGGGTAAGGGGCCCAAAACTGAACACAGTACTTGAGGTGGGGCCTCACCAGTGCCGAGTACAGGGGGATGATGACCTCCTAAGTCCTACTCACCACTCTGTTCCTGATACAGGCCAGGATGCTCTTGGCCTTCCTGGCCACCTGGGCACATTGCTGGCTCATGTTCAGCC
>VXBW01007744.1:1649078-1688179 GCA_013400375.1 Thinocorus orbignyianus | reverse complement strand
AGGTCGACCAACATCCTCAGGTCCTTTTCCACCAGGCAGGTCTCCAGTCACTCTTCCCCAAGCCTGTGCACCGCACGGGGTTATTGTGACCCAAGTGCAGGACCCGGCACTTGGCCTTGTTGAACTTAATTGAGTCTGGTTCTTCCCCGACAGTCTAGTGAGTCATGCAGGTACTGCAAAATACTGCCATTTCCAAGCAATCCCAGGGAAGAGGAAGGTGATGCTGCCAATTGCTGCAACACTGATAGTCACTCCCGCAAACCCACTCTTGTGCTGGCAGCAGCTCAGTGATGGCCAGGGTGAGGCAGAACTCACCTGTGAGAACTTTTGCAGGGGCTTCTCTTTAAGCACTGTCATTCAATGAGCCATCACTTCCACATTCAGCCAAATGGCAAAGACAGGAAGGGCAGCAGCTCTGGCAGTTAAGCTGCATCCCTAGACATTTCTGGAGCACTCAGAAGGTGCTCCTGAGACCACACTAATTGTACCCATCCACAGCAGCAACCGCATGCTAGAGCTCCTCCAAAATACCTCCTTTAAGACTAGCTCTGCTGCTTTCCATGAAAGGATTGAATGAACAATTCTGAGATAATAAATTCACAGTGACAGTTTTAACTTTGATAAAAACCCTTTCAAGAGTTCATGAATAGCCTAATTATCAGGTGGGAAGAAATGATTACCTGGGAAACATTATCCTCCAAAATAGTATTTGAAAAGGCTCATTTATTAACAAGCTTTACGCAGCATCACTTCTCCTGTCCTCTTCCTGTGCTTAACCTCCTGAGGATGGAATGATTCAGACTAATTTAAGGATTACTATAAGAAAGTAATTTTGTAAAACACATTTGCCTGTCATACACAGGTGGTCAAATCAGCTCATCTCACAGCCCCTTCTAGACTTAAAGTGTACCTTTCTACAGAAATTACAGCAAAAATATACCACATTTTTAATGACTCAGTAAATAATGTAGATTGCCACAGTATTTATAATGATAGCAAGTGGTAAACCCAGAGAAAGTCTTAAGGCAAAGTTATCCTCTGCTCAATACAGTTACCTCTTTTGAAGACTTCTTTGCTTGGCTTTGCAGTATCAGAAATAAAATGTGTAATCCACTGTAGGAGGTATAATTTCAGTATGTCATTTTCACTCGTTCATATAATATTGCTATATTTTAAGAATAATCTTAATTTTAAAAGGGTAGTCAGTCTTTATCCGGGTTAGGGCAGAAGGCATGGGTATACTCTTTTCCTGTGCAGGAGAAGATCTTCTCACTTTCCAGGCAGCTCTATGCAAGTAATTATTTGCTTATGTCTTGATATATTATTATTCTAATTGGGCTGGTGATGTAGAAATGGATTATGATAAATTCTTACTTTAATGAGACAAAATTTGGGCCAAAGCCTTCTAAGAGGGTCCAGCAGAGTCTTATTTTAGTACATCACATGAAAAACAACAACAAAAAAGTGTCTAAGAAACTCCGTGGAGCTATCCCTCTCTATGGGAGAGAGATAAAATGGCAGAAGGGACAGAACCCCCCTGCAACTGATCAAATGTTTCCTATCTGGTGCTATGGCTCAGTGCAAAGAAGAAATACCCAACATTATTTAACAACAAGAGCTACAAGCTTCAGAGTGGCTGCACGGTACCCAAGAAGGAACTGTGACTGTGCTCATCTAAAAGCTCATTGGAGCCTCAAAGTGTGAAACTGCTCATAGTCTGTAAAGGAGGAGAATGAAACACAGAGGGAGGGCAATGACTGAAAACAATACACAAAAGTTCTCAACAGATGAAATTAAAAATTTGAAATTTGGGAACCTGATCAAAACAAAACAAACATCATCCCCCTGACCCATTTTTTTTCTACATCTTTTCCCTTTGGGAACAGGAAAAAACACTAANTCGACCAACATCCTCAGGTCCTTTTCCACCAGGCAGGTCTCCAGTCACTCTTCCCCAAGCCTGTGCACCGCACGGGGTTATTGTGACCCAAGTGCAGGACCCGGCACTTGGCCTTGTTGAACTTAATTGAGTCTGGTTCTTCCCCGACAGTCTAGTGAGTCATGCAGGTACTGCAAAATACTGCCATTTCCAAGCAATCCCAGGGAAGAGGAAGGTGATGCTGCCAATTGCTGCAACACTGATAGTCACTCCCGCAAACCCACTCTTGTGCTGGCAGCAGCTCAGTGATGGCCAGGGTGAGGCAGAACTCACCTGTGAGAACTTTTGCAGGGGCTTCTCTTTAAGCACTGTCATTCAATGAGCCATCACTTCCACATTCAGCCAAATGGCAAAGACAGGAAGGGCAGCAGCTCTGGCAGTTAAGCTGCATCCCTAGACGTTTCTGGAGCACTCAGAAGGTGCTCCTGAGACCACACTAATTGTACCCATCCACAGCAGCAACCGCATGCTAGAGCTCCTCCAAAATACCTCCTTTAAGACTAGCTCTGCTGCTTTCCATGAAAGGATTGAATGAACAATTCTGAGATAATAAATTCACAGTGACAGTTTTAACTTTGATAAAAACCCTTTCAAGAGTTCATGAATAGCCTAATTATCAGGTGGGAAGAAATGATTACCTGGGAAACATTATCCTCCAAAATAGTATTTGAAAAGGCTCATTTATTAACAAGCTTTACGCAGCATCACTTCTCCTGTCCTCTTCCTGTGCTTAACCTCCTGAGGATGGAATGATTCAGACTAATTTAAGGATTACTATAAGAAAGTAATTTTGTAAAACACATTTGCCTGTCATACACAGGTGGTCAAATCAGCTCATCTCACAGCCCCTTCTAGACTTAAAGTGTACCTTTCTACAGAAATTACAGCAAAAATATACCACATTTTTAATGACTCAGTAAATAATGTAGATTGCCACAGTATTTATAATGATAGCAAGTGGTAAACCCAGAGAAAGTCTTAAGGCAAAGTTATCCTCTGCTCAATACAGTTACCTCTTTTGAAGACTTCTTTGCTTGGCTTTGCAGTATCAGAAATAAAATGTGTAATCCACTGTAGGAGGTATAATTTCAGTATGTCATTTTCACTCGTTCATATAATATTGCTATATTTTAAGAATAATCTTAATTTTAAAAGGGTAGTCAGTCTTTATCCGGGTTAGGGCAGAAGGCATGGGTATACTCTTTTCCTGTGCAGGAGAAGATCTTCTCACTTTCCAGGCAGCTCTATGCAAGTAATTATTTGCTTATGTCTTGATATATTATTATTCTAATTGGGCTGGTGATGTAGAAATGGATTATGATAAATTCTTACTTTAATGAGACAAAATTTGGGCCAAAGCCTTCTAAGAGGGTCCAGCAGAGTCTTATTTTAGTACATCACATGAAAAACAACAACAAAAAAGTGTCTAAGAAACTCCGTGGAGCTATCCCTCTCTATGGGAGAGAGATAAAATGGCAGAAGGGACAGAACCCCCCGGCAACTGATCAAATGTTTCCTATCTGGTGCTATGGCTCAGTGCAAAGAAGAAATACCCAACATTATTTAACAACAAGAGCTACAAGCTTCAGAGTGGCTGCACGGTACCCAAGAAGGAACTGTGACTGTGCTCATCTAAAAGCTCATTGGAGCCTCAAAGTGTGAAACTGCTCATAGTCTGTAAAGGAGGAGAATGAAACACAGAGGGAGGGCAATGACTGAAAACAATACACAAAAGTTCTCAACAGATGAAATTAAAAATTTGAAATTTGGGAACCTGATCAAAACAAAACAAACATCATCCCCCTGACCCATTTTTTTTCTACATCTTTTCCCTTTGGGAACAGGAAAAAACACTAAAAACCAAAAAGTTTTGATTACTAATCCATTTCATAGGAATTGTCTGCATACTTCAACAATGAAAATAATTTGTTTCCATATACAAAGGTAAAACAGATTCAAATAGTGATCATTTCTATCCCTTAATGCTCACTACTCCGTGATGGATTTCTGCAGTTCAGAGAATATGTTTCTGCAGCAGAGCTTTGGACAGTACTTAAGGAGGTCAAAAAATAGCAATTCCTGAAGATCAAAGCCCATTGCGCTATTGGCACCACTGCCCCTGCTAAAAATAATCTCCAAAATGAGAATTACTTTAATGTTCTGTGTCATCACTGTTGCTATGACAAAAAGAAAATTGGGTTAGCCAGACAGTGAGTGTTACCATGCAATTCCGACTTCTGTTTCACTTCAGCAAACAAAGTATTAAGGACACTCTCCACTAGTGTTAATGAATCACATCTGTAATTGCATCCATCAATGAGCTGTTCATAACTGGTTGATGCAGGGTAAAAGCATTCCAAGGACATTCAAAATTAAAAACAATCTGTAGCAGATGCAAAAGTACTGCAGATTATCCCTAAAAAGAGGTAACCCTCCTCCCCCTCAATTTGTACTGGACTGTTGCACAGTCACAAGACAAGTTCCATCAGGTACACTGAAAGCTAGAGTTTACTCACTGACAGAAACCTTCCCCAGTTCCCCAAATCAAAGCATCAGAGGGTTTAAAGTTAGAAATGGCAGTGAGAAATAACAGTATTTCCCCCCTGACCCCTGCCCCAGCAGCGACAGGAGAGCAGAGGAGGCTCAAATTTAGTAAAACACTAGTTAGGTTAATATGAACTATGGTATCACCTAAACAGAAAACTACACATTTCTTACTCCTCTCCCCAGAAAGCAGAGGCTACAGGACTGAATTCTTTAAGTGTTTCACCTCTGAAGAGTGAGAACTTCTCATCCCACCTCCTGCACCCAGTCCTCCTTGAATGACTCTCCAGTATTCAGAGCAGCCACTGGATTGTTTATCAAACCAGGAGGATGATAAATGGGGATGTACATAACCAGGTGGCTGAAAGGGATGGGTGTTGCCGAGAATGGTCACCATTCCCCAGGTCAGTTAAAATGCAGCCTTAACTGTAAAAATAGAAGGCTTCATTTCTTACAGTTGTTTCTACAAGTGAAAAAGCTTTTAAAAAAATAAATTTTAAAAAAATCAATTGTCATGAGAACATTAAGGCTACTTCAGCGATTCCATTACCAATTGTCTTAAACTGAAGATGTGCACCACTCGTAATGTTCCCCTTTGGAAGGTCATACTCTGCCTAACCAGGTCGTTACATGCTGCATCCTGAATACCACCATACATCTGCTCCATCTTGCCAGCCTTCCTTGCTAGGTATTGCAGGTTTTGATATGCTTAATATGGAACTCTGTAAAAAAGATCACAGAATTTTTCAAACTGAGCACTTTTCAAAATCAAGCACTTTTCTAGTAAAAGTGCAAATTGACTTTTATGTACCATAACTTATTAAGAATTAACACTAGACATTTTATCCCCAGCTTAAGAGGAATCAGTTTCATCTTCCAATAAGGACTAATCTTTAAAAGAGTCAACCTGTAAGGGAAGTTTTTGAACTTTTAAATGTATTTTTTGTTAATAAACCACCTGCCGTTCTTTAGCAGCACCCAAGACAAATGCGGAGAAGCACTCGAAAAAGGCATAAAAATTGTTGCAGTTTACCTTTTTCTTGTCCCTCTCTATGCTAGATGAATAACATTTGCAGAGTTGGAACACAATCACAACCAATGGGTTTTGTAATTACTGAGTGTCTTAGTGTCACCGTACATTTAATCACCTGCAAACACCATTCACTGCCTCACATACTTCTCCACTGTGAACATTATCCTATAATTAAGAAGATGAAAGTAAACAATGTCATAAGAACATGAATCTCATTTTATGTAGTGCAGTCTTAAAAAAGGAAAAATGACTGAAAGAAAATCCAAAACCTGTCATCCCACGCATTCAAAGACGGCAACATGACCAAGTGAGGCATCTAGAGATCATAAAGTATTCAAAGTCTGAAATGCCAAAAACCGGCAAACTTACAGTATTCATAATGCAAGTCAAATTATATACTTTTTTTTTTAAAAAAATCTATAATACATGTCTGGTGTAGGCACAGCTTTGGGTCTCTCCAAGCTTAACCAATGCAGTATCTTCTCCTTGTAATTGCTTGGGTTAATGATACAGAAATGCAAGTGCTCAATCTTTGTTCATCTGGAATTCTGAGTATGCCATTACTTATTAATCCCTCTATATTTCTTTTACGAAGTGCTTTTGTTAATGATCCTATGCTATATTGGGAACAATAGTGCATATGAAAATGAAGACATAAAAGCACACTCACAGAAATAGCTCAAAAATAAACAGAATTATGTATCCACATATTTACTGAGATGAATGACCTTCATAAAAGGAAGGTAATTGTATAAAGCTATAAAGTTACCCAGCAGCTCTCAGCATATAATATGAATGTACATTTTTGATCTGAGGTTTCATTACCTGAAACAGTAGTGACTTGGACTGTACATCACTCTAGAGCTCTGTACATCTAATAATTCCAATATATGGCCAGCAGTTGTTGATGTATCTGTTAAGAACTGCACACCAAAATTACCCAAGAAACCACTAGGCAACTGGTAGGTCATGAAGATGATCTCTAGTTAACCTTCAAATAGCTAGCCACATTGATTCTCCCCCATGATCTTGGTGCAGAGGAGTCAACAGCCAATTATAAAACTCTGGTTCCGAATACTGAGCAGTTGTTTCTGCATCTTTGATCCAAGCCATCACACAGAGAGTATAAACACACACACTCAACATGGAAAGAGAACCCACACTGTCCACCAGCCTGACATAATCATAGAGTCATAGAATACCAGGCTGGAAGGGACCTCAAGAATCCAACCTCTCTGGGCAAAAGCACAACCTAGACAAGATTGCCCAGCACCCTTGTCCAGCTGAATCTTAACAGCGTCCAATGCTGGGGAATCCACTACTTCCCCAGGGAGGTTAATTCAAACAGGTGATTGTTCTTGTTGTGAAAAATTTTCCTTGTGTCCAATTGGAATCTCCCCAGGAGTAACTTTTACCCATTACCCCTCATCTTTTCCATGTCACTTGTAAAAAGGAAGTCTTCATCTTTTTTGCAGGCACCCTTTAAATACTGGAATACGGTGATAAGATCTTCCCCTAAGCCTTTTCTCAAGACTGAACAATCCCAGTTGTCTTGGCCTTTCCTCATATGGCAAGCTTCCCCGTCCTTAGATCATTTTTGTGGCCCTTCTCCGGACCATCTACATCTTTTTTGCATAGCAGGGATCAAAAATGAACACAGAATTCCAGGTGTGGCTTGACAGGTGCTGAGTTGAGTGGGATAAAGACTTCTTTATCTCTGCTTGTGATGGCCTTGTTGATACAACCCAGCATCCCGTTGCCTGTCTTTGCCCCAGCAGCGTACTGCTCACTCATATTGACCTTGTCTACCAGAACCCCACATCCCTTTCCACAGAGCTACTCCCAGGTGGGTAGATCCCAACCATACTGCATTCCTGGATTATGCTTCCCCAGGTGGAAGACCTTACACATGATCTGGTGGTACACCAAAGAGACACTACCATACAAGACTTTAGTGAGGTCCCATATGAAATATTTTTTAATTGGGTCACTTCTGTTTAAAGAAAAAAAAAAATCTGAACTGGAAAAGGTACAAAAAAAGGATTTGAGGGTAATCAAGAGAGTGAAGAGCACATTTTTCCTAGAGATTACAAGCTTGACTTGTTCAGTTCTGCAGACTGAAGGCCAAGAAAACCCAGGATTGCTCTTCCAGCATAACCACTGGAGAGGGAGGAAGCACAATTAAGTCAAAGGACAATGACAGTTGTGGAGTAAACAGTGGGTGTAAACTTGCCCATTAAGAAGTTTAGCCTGAAAATGTGAAAAGGATTTCAAACCAGGCTTAAACTTGAGATTGGTTACTTTATGGAAGGCATTATATGAGATGCAAAAGCAGAAACTGGAGTCAGAAGCCCATATATTCTTATACTTCGTTGATTTTATACAGTTCAGATTAGGACTTCCTTCTCCCTCCCCACTGGGACAAGAGAAGGCATACTCAGGGCTCCTGCCTCCTGTAGCCACACTCAGCTCACTCCACAGTCCAGTCTGCTCAAGGACCCCAGCCACCACCTGGACCCCAGTTCCTGACTTGTACCTTCTGCCTAGCTCCTGAGGAACCAGGAAGGAAGCCTATGCTGCCATCTGAACCAACCAAGAGTCTGTCCAGACCCTTGCAAAAATTCTTCAGCTTCTCAATAGCCTGGAAAAATGTTCAACAGCAGCGCAGCACACTCCAAAGTCTGTAGCACCGCCAGGAAAGCTTACACATTCACATTTTGCTTCAGCCTTCTTGTTGCAGACTGAATGCTCCAAGGCATTTTCCAGATTATATGCATTTTCAAGGTGATTTTTTTTTTTGTTGGGTTTTTTGGTTTTTTTCCCCAAGAGCATAAGGAACTATTCATTAAGTAAAAAGAAGATCCGAAAATTCAGAGAACACTTCTGCGACACAGGATGAACTCTATATGATGAGGTCAGAACAAAAACACATTATGTTTTGGACCCTGCTTTCTTTTTCACGTAAAATGACACAGCTTGGATAATATAACTACATTAACTGGGCAGCTGTAGCAAATCAGGCAATACTTGTCATCCTCCTGTATCCAAGACCAAGCACACAGCACCAGGTGCTGAAATCAGAGTGTTATTTCACTGCGATTATTTTTAATCTTCCAATAGTGAGCAGAAGCTGATCTCATTAAAAGACAAACAGAGCTAGATGACTTCTTGAGTTAAAGGAAGAAACAAAATTAAAGAAAATAGACACCATGAGTGTTTCTGGCAAAGTACCACCACTCTTCACAGCCAGTGCTTGCATACTGAACACTGCTTAAACAAGCCGGAGTTAATGTATACCACCCTAATACCTTCAGTGGTTTGCTCAGACCCAGGGGAATTGAGACTGCTGAGTAACAGAGCTAAATTATTCCTGCTGCTTAATAGTAAGCAGCCTAATAAACCCCAACAGGAGAAACAGTTTCCAGTCATGGAGATGATCTTCACAGGTGGTATGTAAAAGTTGCTGTACCGGCAGCAACACAGGGAAAATGAGGGGAAGAGTCTCTCTCTGCATTTAAAACTGCCATAGGTAAAATACAAAACTACAGTCTATCACACATAGTAAAGGCACGGACAGCAGCACAAAAAAGGTGGAGAGTGGCAAGAGCCTTGCCCAGGGCTTTCAGACATCATGAGGCCACACAAGTCCTGGGTCCGAGGTTCCCCATCAAGCACATTTGAACGGTACTTGGTTGTGAGACACTATAGAAGTAAACGTTAAAAAAGCTCACTGGACAGATTTTGCACCCTATAGCTGTATTATTACACTCAAATTTCTGGACAGAAAAGCATATAGATCACTATTTTATAAACAAAACCTTTCTCAGCACTTTATACAAGCCCCAGCCCAATGAACCACATGGCCCTTCCCACAGGAGCTGACCCAGTGCTTCCAACTCCCAGAGAGGTATCCAGGAACATGCATCAAACAAGGAACATGAGTGGCTGAAGAGCCACTCCAAGGATGCTCTGTAAGGAGAGCAGTGTGTCACTGTACAGCAGGGAGAGAACAGCTGTGATTCATTTCATAGTCTACTGAACATGAAACGGGTTTGTTTCCATCTGGGATAGACTGCGCTACCACTTGTGATACATATTAGGCATTGCTGTTACCCTGTCTCTTAATATCATGGTAAAAATTAAAGAATATGCAGCAGCAAGTTCTCTGGTTTCTGCTGCATGAGACAGTGACACAACATCACAGCTTTGGCTGCCACTGGTCTCATTTTTAGACTTGACAGTCCTGCAAAAACAGCCGGCAAACTGTTGTTCCATTGTTTTTCAAAATGTGCCATTCACATGGACACCAAAATCTTGCTCACTGCCCACTGCAAATCCTCAACTTGTACACAGAGAGGGATGCACATTTCCAGTGATCGTTTTTCTGGTACCAGGTCATCAGACCTAGTAGGTTAGCATTACCCAATCCTTCTTTCCAAGGGACTGCAGTAAATCTTGCAGTCCCAGCAGCCAAAACACACGAACCCCAAGAGCATTTCAAAGCCCAATGTGACTCCCTTGTTATGCTCCTCTACTCACTCTAGCACAGGCTAAAAATGATACATCCTCACAAGTTCTCTCAGCCGTCTTTCTACCACGTGGACCTAGTGCAGCCCCAGGGCAATGAAAGCTGCCCGAGCCAGCACTAGTGTCAGATGGCTGGTGGCCAAAGAGACACCCTCATACATTCACTGGGTTAGACGTCCTCACCTGGTTGATCTGCCCTTTAAGAAGGAAATGGTATGGTGTGTAAAAGTCTAATGAACACGCATGGATTTCAGCAAATATTTCATGAACTGGCATACAATTTTATCACAAAATGATATCATGAATCTAAATATTTTGACAGTCAAACAGTTGGCTTCATTACTATGTCACCCTTCTTACAACATACACAATTATTGTATCTGTTCATGTCGTGACAGTCAAAATAAGTTTGTGTGTTAGGATACAAACAGATAACAGACTGCTTTTCTTTCCAATTCTGAATGCAGTTTCCAGCACAGTGCAAATTTTTGTTTCTGGACAACTCAAACTGTGATATATTGACACATCAGTACACTAACTACTTTCTCCACAAGAAACATTCTGTTAGCAGAAAGTATAGGTGCTATTAATGAAGAAATAAAACTTTGACAGAAATTTGCAGCAACGCTTCAGAGTTGTGTGCATTTGTGCTACCATCATGCCAGTAGTATATTTGTTTTATTCACATTGAAACAGAAAAATATCAACATTAAGAAACAGAAAAAAATAGATCAGGTTTTCTCCTGATCAGTAAATTTAATGGGCCCCAGAAATACAACATTTCATTTCCCTTTCTGTCTTTGATTAAATGCCAAAGATGTGACAGATGCAGTATAGTTGCAGGAGGTTCCCAAACTGCAATACAGTTGTACCACAATCTACCTCAAAGTGGTACCCAAACACTGCCTCAACAGCCTAACATCTCCTCCTAAGCACAGACAAGGTTAGGCACAGAGCCCGGAGCCACCGCTGCTGACAACAGTAGCATCTTTGCAAATTTAATTCAAGAAAGCCAATTTTTTAGTGTAAGACTGGAAATCACAGGCTTCTGAAGTTTAACTGCAGTCTAAAAATGATTCCCTGAGTAACCTGAGGTACATCACTGTCTTTCATTGGTCTCATATTCACCCTTACATACCCTCACAATTTCATCTTGGTGCCTTTTACAGGTAGCCATAAAGTAAAATTTCATATAACCAAATCCAAACAAATCCACAATAATGACCATTGTGCTTCACAAATCTTTTTTAAAAAGGTAAACAGATATTAGACCAAGTGCGCATCTTGCCTTTGTATCACACTGTACCGTTTTCTCAGGAATCAGAATAGCTGAGCTTCAAAAATAATTTTAAAAGGAAAAACAAGTAAGTAAACAGGGGTCAAATACCATGGAAGTTTTTAGACATTGAAGAAAATCCTCACTTATGGGGGCAGAAGAAAATAAAGCAATGTGCAGCCCAAATACCAAAATAGGGTTCCCCAAGAGCACTACACTCCAACCCAGCTACAGTTTCCTGCCAAGGACCAGGACCTGGCAGTGCTTCCAGACAGCAGAAACAGAAGTCATTTAAGCAGGCTAAACCCTAACAGACAGTGACATAGCGATAAAGAATACCTTTAAATTTTTGGCATTTTACTAGGAAGACTTTTACACTGAAACTTGTTAGATACACAGGCCAAGTAAAAGCTTTCAAGCTTGGATAATTGGAAGTAGGGTAAAGCTCTGGGCTTGGGAAAGGAGTGCCTTCCCTTGAGGAAATTCTGCCACAGCTTTGTGTATTTCAGAGGCCAGAAATTTTCTCTGGAGAAATTATTTTTATGAGACAATGATGATTCATTCTTGGCAGAGTGATTTAACTTTAGTCAGCAAAGCTGAACTCTGCAAGAGGAGGAAAATCACCCCGGTCTTTCTGTCATTTTGATGGCAGAACTGAATAGCTTCTTGTTAGCAAGTCCCCTCCAGAGCATCCTCCAGTGTAAGGAACACTACAAATACAATTTACCAAGGACACCCTAACACTGGCAGTAAGAAGCTCATTAAGGGAGTAACTATCATTAATAGACAGGTAATCCCACCTCCAGGATTTTCTGTGGTACAAAGCTCCTACTACTCAGCTTGTCTCCAAGGGTATAATTACCTTCTGGAAACGGAGTGCAGTCGTATGGGAGAAACTTCTGGGAAAGATTCAGTTTCATACAGATCAGTTAAGAGCTGAAGACTTTATATGTGCTAAAAGCCTTTAAAAAACCATGTCATTTTGTCACTGGGCTGTTTAGCAGCAAACGTTTGCTGTATAAAATCATTATCTGATTTAGTCTTTTATTAGTTTTGTCACCACTCCAGAGAAATGAGATGATCTAATACCATCACAGTTACCTTTTTACAAAAGTACAATATATGCTCAAAATTAGCAAACATCTCCTTCACAAGACCAGGTCTATTTTGACTTTGGCAAAAATCATTAGAAGGTATCTGAGGACATGGTAATCACCTCCTTTTTCTTCAGCTAAAAATACTTAAATATAGGAAAGATCCTTTGCTGAGAAGGATTAGCAACACTAAAGACAGCATGTCAAAGATAATGACTTGCGCAGCTAATCCCTGTGTATCACACTGCATATTTACCCCTTGATATAATAAGATCTGTGTTTCTCTAAATAAGAATTCATCAACACTAATATCATTGGCAGAAAGAGGACAGAGAACGTAAATCTTGTAAATAGGCTTTATAAATAATATCACTAATATTTCTTTCCATCTACCTTACATTCCAAAACCCATTTGTCACAATGCAATAACACAGTAATGCTGGCAGTCTACGGCACAGGTGACATTTAAAAAAGACACACCACCTCCAACTAGAAGACCCATGCCTTAGGAAGCCCTTTCATCACTGCAACCTTCTTCCTTATCACAGATGTCTTGGGGAACCTCAGCATTCCTAGGTGAGACTTGACCTTCCCAAAGCCCAAACCAGACTTTCATACATCTTTTACATCTTTGGTGTGTGCACAATGAGCATGTGTCTGTAGAGATGCTGATCTACAGCTCCCGGATACAAGGTGGCTCAGTGGCAGTTCACAAGCAGTGTGCGTTCAGGTCAGCGCACACTAACACATCATTCACTCTCCAGATAAAGCTCTCTCCAAAACATTACCCTTCCCTGCATGTTACCCTGTTATAATCCAGTTGCAGAGGACAAGCCAGAAGACTTCATATTTTCACTTCCAATTGAGGGATCAATCTCAAGTGTTTTGCAGTGGAATCAGGACCTACACCTTCCTCCTTCTTCCCAATCATCTTTGCTTGGGCTTGCAAGCCCCTCTGTTCTCCCCTAGGAGAGAGTGGGAAAAGACGACAACTCCACAGTTCTCCTAGCAAGATGGCATCCACACCTGCTGTCTCCTAAGGGACAAGGACAAATCTGAACTGTTGCCTCAGGAGCCTCTTCCACAGCAAGTGTGGTGCTGTCCAAAAGATACTAGTGGACCCATGTGTCCAGTGGCCACCTGCGCAGTACCCATGACAAATGCCAAAGTAACCAGAGAGTACAGAACAGAAGTCAAGGGCATTCAGGTGGTCAAGGACAGACAGGTTTTTGCAGAGGTTCTCCAAACTTGCTCTAGAGCTTCTTGTAATAGCAGTGCTCTTTTGTGCACTGCATGAATCGCAATCCATTTATCCTTCTTCCTAATGGAAATTACAGACCTGTTAGAATCACATCACTAGAAGGAAAGAAACTGTTTGCTGAGGTTAAGGAGATGAGCTGGAAGACAGCTGAGCAAGTTGAAATGTTTGCTAACACTAATATTTCAGATGGTGTAGCAGTCTATTAGAGCCGTAGTACAGAGCCCTTTTGCTTAGAGCAATTTGAAATAAACTGGAAAAATTTCAAACATAACAAACATGATACTATTAACAACGCAACATAAATCTTGGAGTTTGTACTTCACAGACTATCAGATAAACCTGCTATAGTCTCTTAATGTGGTTATCTAATTCCTTAAACTCTGGCTAATACACAATGGTCTAATTTTTTAAGCATTTCAGAAAACAGGAAGGGTGGGGTTTGAAATAGCAAGGGAATCCGAACCCAAGTGACAGCCCATCCTCAGCATCCCAATTTACTGCTAATGATGAGACAGTAGATGAGACCATTCCTAAATACTGGCTAAATAATCAAAAGAACAGCTTCATTCAAAACATCAACTCCTTGTCACTGCAAAATTTTTTCCCCACTTTTTTGAAAAAAGCAACATATCATTGGTTTAAACCAAAAAAATAAAATAATAAAAAGAAAAAAGAAAAAACTCTCTCCTACCTTATGCTTCCTCCCACCCTTGCTGCATTTAGCACAGCAATCAACAGCTCATCAAAGCCTTTGTGAAATCATCCTTCAGGACAGCAACAGATAAAGCCATTATAAATTCTAAATATAGCTGTCTAGATATAAAAATTTAAACAACAGTTATATAGAATTATTATTAGTACACGTATTCTTACAAATCAATAACTACTCTGAACCAAAAAAAAAAATAGTTGTAAAATTATATAATTAATGAGAGAGTTTCTGGTAAGTGGTTATTTTAATCCACATTAGGACAGCTAGAAAAGGTACCTTTTGAAAGGTGAGAAAACTCAAAAGTAATGAAACAGAGCCAACATGTGTTGCACTTAGCGGACATTGCTGAGAAGAATAAACGGTTGCCATTTTTTAGCCCACACTTAACCACACATCTCTTCGACTCTATGGCTAAATGGAAACCACACAGTTATTATGCAGTAGCTATTATTTAGCTCCTACATTTCAAATTAAAGTGTAGTCATGGAGGTTCAGGCCCATGCAAATACTACAGCTGTTAGCCGATGTGGATTTCTTCATCATCATTTCCTGCGTGTAAAGTGAGCTCCAGTGAAGAGACAGAAGAGGATCCACCAAACAATGGATTCAAGTGGAATGGCAAGGGTGATTCATGATCTTTCCAGAGTAAAAGAATGGCTTATGAGCAGAACAGGAGGCCCTCGATCAATTTATGAGAGATTTTCTCCTAGTGATTTCACATGCCTCTGTTTCATGAAATTAATAATGAAGATGGAAGAACAACTTTTAGGTTGGTGCTGGTTGACAGAAGATGCTCACGCACAAAGTCGTGGTTCAGTGACAACAACCTGTTGCATCCCAGGCACAGGAACGAGGGGCAAACACAGATGGGGAGGGAAAATGTGCCCTCACACCAGCTGAGCTTTACACTGGACTACAACGTAATGACTCTGAACCAGCAACACACACATAACACTGGCCTTCTGGAGTCCTGACGGACATCAAACTCCCGCATATGGAAAGGCTGCACAGCTATTCCCAACCCTGCAAGTGCTAAATAGTAATAACCATTCTTTCCTGTTGAAGCATGGTGGAGAAGAGAAAACCAGAAATCCTGATCTACCTCCAGAGAACACCCATGGCAGTGTGACAGCAGCCACACACCTAGAGACCACATCTGAAACTCCGGAACTGGGCAGCAGCAAAGTCTGTGACATGCTGAGCCTGTCCCATCATATAAGCAGAGAAGTTTCAGGATCTTTCCTACCCCTGCACACTGTTTGTCTTCTCAACCTACTTGTGGCTTCATCAGGTGAGAGAGAAAGCTCTGAAGCCCTTGCTCTCAGCATTGCTCAGCAGAGAAATTTGGCTGCCTGGGACCAGCACATACCCACCAGCCCAGAGACAGCAGGTTCAACACAAACAAAACAACAACAACAACGACTTTGAAATAAGTCTGCACCAAAACATTTAAAGAAGCTTCTTTCATGAAGGGTTTAAAAATCAATAGAGCAGCGTTCTTGCTGTAATTACTCATTGGTATTAGAGGACACCAGCACAGGCTGCAATGGGAAGTGAGGCAGAAGGCCAAATTCATTCCTGATGTAAGCAAAGGGGTTGTACAGAGGATGGCAAAAACCATAACCTCCCTCTACGTGTCTGAATCCCACCCACAGTGCCCCAAAACCACTGCTGCTGGTCACTCAGAGTCAATGGTGAGATTCAGGTATCTAAATTAATCAATAGACAGAGAAAACCTGAAATGCACCATTTATCCGCTTTCTAATTTAATTATTCTTTTAAGGAATAGTTTTAGACTTAATAGGGTATTTTCAATTAATTCAAATGATTTCTGAAGTTCTTGTGTATGCTCCGTGTTCCTGATAAAATTCATTTACAGCTGAGGGAAGCCTCCACTTACAAGGCTACAGCTCTCCTTTGTCAGAGTTAATAGCAATTCCTACCGCCAACATTCAAGCTGTCAGTCAGACAGACATTTGCTATAAACATCTTCATCTCCTTTTATTTCTGCAGACACCTTAAACAGCACCACCTCTCAATTCATAAGCCATATTAGTGCTGTTACTGTAGTGCAACATCTCTCTAGACAGTTTTGTATAAAATTAAATGCCCATTTAGCAGTTTACAAACCTTACAGCAGTTCGTTTATTTTCCCTCTTTATTGTAACAGAGCAAGCAAGAACAGGAGACTATTACAGCATCATGTTACATGGCTTCTCTATCAACTCAGTGCCATAAAATTAAATTATTATCTGAAAGATGAAGTAAAACACTCATTTACATCTGACAGTTTTCTGAGGCTTCTAGGCAAGTAACTGCTGCAGAGAGATTTATAAAAACCAGGACAGCTCAACTTGCCAAGGGTTAACCAGTTCACGCACCCAGGCCTAAGCCTTCCTCTTGCTTAAGGACTGTTTAATTATGCATACCAAGTGCAATAGCTCCAGCAGGAAAGATTAAAACAGACTCTCACAGCCTAAAGCAAGGACATTTAACCAGAACACTGCAAGGCTACAGACCAATGTCTCCCACGTTCATGACAGTATCATAAGAATCTGGGTAGGAATGTCATTCCCCAAGAAAATAAATTATAAAAATAAACTTGAAGGGTCTCAGTTACACACTGAAGTGAGGATTGAAAACAGCTTTCATATGAAACAGGATTATCTGTTCCTGAACATCTCATGAAGTGCTTAAAAAGTGCTTGGATGCTTTTGAAGTACCAAAGAGAGTATGCAGCATGTAAACACAGTGATACTTTTCACTTCCATGGAAATAACAAGGTCCTTTAACTTAAAATTGATTTTCATGGGGAACAAAAGCCCTCAGAGCCAGCCACTTAGGATGCTTCATGGCATCCCTCATCATTTATTCCATCAGCAGTTTGTCCTCAATACATAATGATTAAGAATACTTTTTGAAACACTCTCAACATAACCCACAAATGATAGAGGACATCCTTAACATTACATATTTTTATTTCTGCAGTATAATCTGTATTTAGTACATTGCTTTGACCAAGCCACCTGGATCCTGTCCACCTTGTCCAGCCTGATCAGCACTGTTTTAACATTCAAAGTTTCTGAAAGGTTCAAATTCATGGACTTTGGGGTGGGAGGGTGNNNAAAAAAAAACAAACAAATGAAAAAACAAACCAGCAAAACAAGTCACAACCCATCTCCAGCTGAAAGCCCTGAGCAGTTTACTCCTCCTAATATATATAAATAAATCAACAGTGGTGGGATGCAGAGCAGCAGCAGGAGGTCTGCAGAAGGAACCTGCTCCCTTCCCTATCCCCAGAGAGGACTGAGGCCTTGCAGAGCCTCTAACAGAGCAGAAGAGAGTCACCCTGCACTCGGTGTACAGGGCTACCACGCTCTGGCTGATGCTGTAAGCCCTGGATGATGCTGGAAAATCAGCAATAATGTGGCGCAGCTTTTCTCGTTTGCGCTGCTCTGTCTTTATCTGACTGCTGTAGCATTTTCTTTTACAAATACTGTAGCAATACACTTGCACCAAGCTGAAACAATCATGCATATGAAAGTGCGGTTCTCCGCAGAAGATACTAAAATTAGTTCTGGACTGTTCTCACATTCCAGACAAAATTTGGTTATAGGAAATTAAATTTTCTATAAATTAATGGGAAGCAAAGAAAATTCATATGGTGGTGCAATCAGACAATGGGTAAAACACCCAAAATACTGTAACAAAAGCAAAACAGGTGCATAAAGGAAAGTCATTCTTTCTGCATCCTTTCTACCACCTCCCAGCAGAAAAGACAAGCAGCTCTTGATAAAGACCTCCTTTTTTTTTTTTTTCCCACCCGTTCTACCCATCACATTAAATTTCAGAAAGAGAGGAAGCATCTACAATTTTATTTTACAAGCCCTCTGGAAAAATAAGAGAGATTTCTCAAGCAACAGGAACTCTTCAAGTCTCTTTCATATCTTTTCTCTCTCAAATAGATGCCTCCAGGGAGCCTCCTTTCACCCCCCTTTTAAGCCCAAGTACTGATTTAAAAATCAGGAACTCCAGGCTGACAAGTAGCAGATTCCCAGAAGCCCAGGGTATATTAACATGAAGTTATCCAGCAAGGTCTCAGAACTTTCCAGCCCAGTTTTCTGTATTTTTTGTTTCTGCAGGGTTTTGGTGGTTTTTTTTTTAGTTTTTTTTTTTTTTTTTTTTTTTTTTTTTTTTTTTAATATTCTGTAATTTAAAGTGTTACAACAAGAACATGTGCACTAAGTGGACAGTGGCATGCACTGGGCACTCAGAGCAACTTTCTCTATAGAGTCCGTTGGCTCTGTACTAAGAGTTATATTTTCCAAACCCTGTTCACTGTGGGGTTTCTATTAAAAATTAAAACAGCAAAAATATAAAACACTACAGAGAGCCAGCATAAAAACTGGTAACAGCGCACATGTGCTCATTTAGTGTAGCTTTTTAATAAACATTAAACAAATTCTAAAAATAAAACTACTAGCAAAGCAACAAAATACTTGCATGGACTCTCTCCATACCATACCATAGTTTACTTAATTCTGGTCTGATCTTTTTTGAGCCCCATTTTAAGCATTCAGTAGAAACATGGAGCTGGACCAAGCACTTCAGTTCTCTGAACTCATTCATTTCAACTGCAGTTGTCTTCTTCTGAAGCAGTGTGGGTTGCTGGCATCTACATTCACATAAAGCAAAACATCAGAGCTATAGATGTCAAAAGATATTAAAATTACAATGGGTTTTATTTGTGGTTCACCACAACCTGGAAAAGATGTTACTGGACCACCCCAGCCCCTCACAGCTGGGTGCTCAAATCTCACACCTGCCTGCACACAGCAAGCCCATACAGTAGAGCACATTCCCGTATCACCACAAGCTGCTCAGAGTGCTCTGGGAAACCCAGGTTTCCATCAAGCAAAAAATCTGCCAAGCCTAGCTAGCATTGCAGGCTCTGTCATTAGGGGCAAACCTTACTCCAGAGATTTGGAAGTGCTAACCCCGCTGCTGTCCAAGGAATAAACTGAGTGCCATCTAGTCAGAGGAGATGACACTTCTGAGCACGTTATTAAATGCCAACAAGTTTTATTCATATCCGACACAGAAGTATCTAGCTGGACTGTCAAAAATGCAGGTTGCCATTGTTTCCTAAGAAACTATGTTACTTGCAATATAAACCCATTTCTACACTTGCTTCATCTTTTTGTGCTCAGATCTATATCTAAATTCAATAGGTCAGCTCTGGAAAGCAGTGATAAGTCGCTGTTCATGCTTATTTCTATTCAAACCGTAGCATGCCTGAGCATTCTCTTTTAAGGACCTGGCTCTTACAATGATTAATGCTGCAGCAATTCAGTAAAAGAGCCAATGGTAAGCTGAGTAATACATAAAACCAGTTCTCAACAGTTAGTATCTCACAACATACACAACAACACTAACTCTACAGGGTAAGGAAACAGCAAGAAAACAGGTGAAATCACTTTCTAAAGGTGTCACAGGTGGTCAGTGGCAAAGCCAGTAAAAATAAAAATTTAAGCTTCCTGACTCTTCTTTTAGCATTCAACCAACCATGTTTGTGCATAATAAGCACTACAGTGACGTTTCTCTTCTTTATCCCCTTTTCCACAGCCAACATAAACCAAACCAACCTGAAAAGCTCAGGTTAAAGGACAACAGTAAGTCAGGAGTGAAGTGCATTTGTACACACACCAATTCTTCTTTCCAGTACAGAAGAGCACTTAAATGCATCAGCTCATAAAAGATGTCTCCTGGAACAAGGTACATCACAGTCTCTGGAAAGGATATGAACATAAACGAGAAGGAAAATAAATGGAAAACTGAAAGGTTTGACTAACATCTTGTGTTGCGGGTTCGGATGGTTATTTTTAAAAGATCCTTCTCTTGTACAGAGCCCTCGAAAGTGAGAAGCCCAAACAATCTGATGTCTTTTCCCTGTATTCGGTACAGGACAAAACATGAAAATTGTGAAAAATGTAATTTTTTAAGCTCAAGCCAGCATCAGCTGTGTCTGACAATGCATCCACTTGTTTCCATGTGACTTCTGTGAGTCCTTCTCATTGAATCCTATCCAGAATATGAGGTACAAAGAATTTCAGCTCATCACAGCAATGGCAATTCCAACACATAACTGTGCCCTGCTGTAGTTTCCTTACTTGGCTATCCTGGAGACAAGCAAGAGTCCAGTTAAAAAGATCTTAAAGGATAATAAGCAGGGGCTGACCAGCTTCTCATAAAAGTTCAGCATTTCTAGACAAACACAAAGCAGAGAAGACAAACTAGATGCAGGTTAGTAGGTCTTGCAAGAACATAGACACTCTTCAACATTTCATCACCCAAGTGTGATTACCAGGTTGTGTTAGAGAAGCATGTCAAATGCCTCACCTTAAAATTTGGAATTACTACATCCTTATTAGAACACAAGTGCTCCTAAGGCATTATGAGGAAGGTCGAAGCTCTGCATAAATATTTTGCAGGGTAATGTGTTACTACCACTGCAAAAGCATTCCATTTCCTGGACAAGAACAGAAAAATCAGGAAATTTTTACCTAAAGTTCTGAGCTCAAATACTAAACTAGAGATGGCAAATATAGCAAAATGTTTATGTGCATTTTCTCAGCCATTTGAGGTTTTGTTTACTCAGTTACAATATATGGTAGGCAGGCAAATTGCCAAAGTTTAGTCTTACTGGAGCTTGTCCTATTGAAATAAGTCCTTTTAGCCTCTCTTGTGTAGCACCACAAACACAACCATCATAATGCGGAATTCTTCCCCAGCACCGAGAGGGAAGCACTTCACCATTGGCACCATTATATGTCCTTGAACATAGTTCTTGACTTTGCATCCAAGTTTGAGAAGTAGTAACAACAGATGGAATTTGAACTTTATGTTGACACAATAATAAAATCTTAGCCCTCTCGACAACACATTCACCCCTGGCTTTTAGTTCTATTATCCTATTACGCTTGCAGTTGCATTTACTAACCCTAATACCACCCCAGAAAAAGAGAAAAGGGTGTAGCCTTGTAACAACACTAAAGTAATAATCTAGGGGTTTGGGTTTTGTTTTCCTTAGGTGTTTTGTTGGTGTGCGTTTATGTTGGTTTTTAGTATATATATATGGTCAAATCATAGGCTGGAAGGAACAAGAACACAAAATCAGCACTGCTCGTATACAGTAACCTTACTCCTGCTTTTGTTACAAGACTGAGTTATGGCATATAAAATTAATTTTGAAACATTTTCTTCTGCATTCATTGCTATGAATATGACTCAGAAAACACAAACTCTGCTTGAAACACCATAGCAGCATCATGCATAGTAGCAATCCCAAGCCAAGCCTGTGGTACCTAGGAATGATGCAAACCATTCTGACAAAGTATTGAAATCTACAGATAATCTACATGTTCCCAGCACTTCACCACTGCTTTGGGGAGTACACAGCAGGGCACATTGGGCAGAACTGACAACACACTTTCAGACCAGGGGGCTCCTAGGTGTATTTGCTAGGACAGAAACAATAGTGCCCTTGAACACCCATCAGAAAAATCTTGAAACTAAGTTTTCTGAATTATCAATGTGAAAGGAAACAAATATCCAAACCTCTTTTTTATGTTAAGCAGAATTCCCAATTCTCCAGCCTTTGTGGATGGATGGCCACCTTCAGGTTTCTCCACAGAGAAAAACAAAGATATATGTGCCATCCAGAAAACAAAGCTGCCCTTCATCTTTTTAATACCATGTTCAGTAAATGAAGACAACCAAAAAGACCAGATTAAATACTGCAAGTCTCTAAATTGTAAGATTTCTACTGTTCAAAATACCTGAAATATTTGAAAACCTCATGCAAATAACCAGTAAGATGAGCTTTCAGAAACAGTATTTCAGGCAAAACATTACTGGCTGCCCGGAGATCAATGTGTGTGGTTTTCTACTCAAAGTCAGTTAAACATGGTGTGAAAGCTAATGAGAACAAGCAGTTTGTTGGACTGAAAGGCTCAAAGGTGGCTGAGTCAATTTGAAGTTGCTGAATGTTTCTTTTAAAGAAAGTTCCCCAGGTTTAAGGAACTGCACTCAATGGCAAATTAGGATTCACAAAAGTACTTGAACACCTAGTTAAAATCAATGATTTTATTAAGAACATTCAGACAGCAGGATTTCTTTAAACAGAGCACTTTACCGATCCATTCTTGAAAAATGCCACACATTTTTGTAGACAGTTCTGAAATAAGCTTTCTTAGTCTCCACCTTACCCAAAAAATGGGTAAAAAAAAAAAAAAAGGCAACTTAGTTAAATGAGGGTCAGGTACAGAAGGTCACTGAAAAGCAACTTTGCCCAGTATATAATAGAAGTCTAAGAGTTTTCAGCTCCATGCTGCTGCACAGAAATAAAACAGCTCAAAAATTATTAAGCAGAACAAAAAAAGAAAGAAAAAGAAGAAATGCCTTCAAAGATCAAACTGTCTGTTTAGTATTAGTCAAATGGAGGAATTCAACAGGGGCTGATGATTTGACCTGTAAGACATCTCTGTTCCTCAGACACTGCTCCCTTCCCCAACAGCCCATGCACGTGTGGTATGCTGAAGCATGGTAACGTAGTCAACAGCAAGCCAAGGAGCAACTTTTCATCACCAGTTCCCAAGGACACTCAGAGATGAACATATGCTTTCAAAAAGTGACATAAATTAGCATGTTCACACAAAGGCTCTTTCCACACTACCCCTGGAAAGGCAGCCAAGGCTCTATAAGCACACAGCTCACCACAACGTAACAGACACTACCTCGCTTAAGCGGGCGAGCCCAAAGCACCAAGACCAAATAACACCATAGCATACAGGAATGGAGGAGTTTTTAAATTAAAACGGGCTATATTTTCTTCTGAAAGCTTATTTGCATGGCAGAGTCATTCTTGTGAGAGCCACCATATGACACTGTTGATAGAAATCAAATGGATACAATTGCTACAGCCGAGAAATAGTCCCTCTTAATTTCCATTCCATCTCACTCAGCTCCAGGATAAGCAGAGGTATAAAAAGGTATAAACAGGATACTCCATAGTTATTAGACTTCAGGCATTTTGGTGGTCTCCACTGAAGGGTGAAGAAGCAAAGCAGGAACAATATCTTCATCCCTTTTAAAATGTAAAAAACCAAAATGTTCTTCATAATGATCTCAACATATCTCCAACACTAACAGTAAGCAACAGGTAAGTAACAAAAAGAAGAGAGATAAAACAATGACGTGGCGATTCCAAATCCCTTAGGTCTTAGTAACAACCTGTGTGCATCAGCTGTGTAGGAAGTTGTCTCTCACACCCTTCTTCCTGACAGTCCAGTGACTGAAAGGATTATCATCTACCCAACAAAGTGCCACCAAGCCAAAGAAATATTGGTGGCAGATGTCTTTTCAAGAAAACATGGATATCCTATATTGTAGTCAATAAACACAAGTAATCATGGAAACATGCTCTTTTGCATATATATGCATACATCTGGTTGTACTTAGGGATATGTGCAAGTTAGAGTACTTTTGACAAGTACTTTTGACAAAAGTGCTTCCATTCTTTTCAGGCTCACCCACAGCCATACACTGGTAAAAGGGAGAAAAGGAAATGTAAGGTAAGATAGTTAGGCTTCCTCATTGGCTACACTGCCTCTCTACAAAACACATTCTTCAGAAATGCACTAACAACCGAAACATAAAACATTTCTGAATAAAGTAATCAGTATTAACTTTGTGGCAGTGAAAAGTACCTAAACTCGAGTCTTGCTTACAGAGATTTCACAGGGTAATCAGCCTACATTTGAAGCATAAGTAGTAAGTAAATCTTGCAACTTTCCAAGCATGACTACCCATCCTCAGCAGGTTACACAGAGGTCAGCAGACATCAGCAGTGAATCTTCAGTGTTACATAAAAAATCATCAGTTAGTTCTCTCTGAATAGATGACAGCTTCACAAAGGACATCAGTCACCGAAAAAGTCACCCGTAAGGTTTGACCGGCACTTGGCAGGCAGAGCCCAGCACCTGACACAGTGTCAATGACCCCAACTGCTACATCAGATAGAGAACATCAAATTTCTGTTGTTAATCTACTCGCAGCCTTTTAGGGGAACAACCTGCCCCAAAACTGTCTTCTCAAGGAATATGTGCTTCTGGTAAATCTGCTACCCTCTGCCGACAATATACATGGTGGTTAAGACGCGTAGGTAAGACACATCTTACACCACTACATAGTCTGAAATAGGTAATTTTGCTTTTAATAAAAGTAACTAATCAGTTACTTTTGAAGTACTTACTTCTGAAGATTACTCTTCTGAAGAGTATACTGACAACACCAGATGAATAAAGCCACTGCCCATGAACACTGCACTTCTGTTGGGCTAGTGGCTGGGCTTAGGTTCTTTGGCACAATGCGAATGTAAAACCAGAAAAAGTGTTCCACAGAATTTCATACATGGAAAATTCATACTTTGAGGCCATTGTATTTCTCTTTTCATATTTCACACGTCTGTTTTGTATTAAGTAGAAAAGTTATCAAGAAGAGCCTAAGAAATTATCTACCTAGGAAAAAAAAAATCCAGAAAATTGATTTTCAAGTGGCAATCCTTTTCATATCGACACTCATGTTCCACACTAACTTGTCCGAAATAATTTTATACAATTTGCAATTGGATTATGTGAAATTGCAGAAAGGGTGTGTAATATACAGGTTAAAAATAATCATAAAATAGAACATGCACTTGAAATTCTCAATACTTAGATTTCTTAGTATCTTAGGTACACCTTCATTGTGAAGACAAGGTCCTGTCATTTTTACATTCTCATTATTATGAAAAATTAAAATATTTTCTTCTGAATAATTTTCTCAGAGTTGAGAAAAAAATGGATGGGAGCACTTTCTGTAAAGACAGTAGGCTGCAAAAGATTCTATAGGACTGTACACGAGGAGTGTCAGACCTCCGCTTACACATGCACCCACACCAGATGCAAGTAAATGAGAATGAGGACATTTCTGATTTAGTACCAACTGAACTTTACCAAAGTCTGTGCCATCCAGAAGTTGTTCTCTCTAAGCATTATACATGCTTTACACAGCTTTACTGTCCTGAAGACCACAATGAGTACATCCCCATCTCCATGCTGTTTAAAATTGGCAAGTAGTGAAGCTATTAGAGTTCTTATCAAGTGTATCTGCATCTCAGATAATCACTTGAGTAGTAGAATGACACTAACACAAGCCAAGGCACTGAACAAATCATTCCAGTCCCAGGAAACATATTCATTTATAGCGCAACGCATTAAGGGTCAAACAACAAGGAAACATGTATACAGAAAGAGCACGTTTACAGATGAGTAAACAGCATAGGTTAACATGAACGCTAGATATACCAAGCCACAACCCTGAAACTTCTTCAGACTCTCCATGTTCATGTCGTATTTCCACTATAAGAGCTTTAATTATCATAAGTTAATCACATCCCCAAGGTATTACAGGGCAACAGGCAATGGCGGATGCCTCTAATCCCTCTGGTGTGTAATTATTTCTTAACCACTACACTTCAGGGTTACCTGACTGCCGTTATGGAAAATTTTATTCTCTCTGCTTTCTCAATCCAAACCTTTTAAAATTAAATACACCTCTGACCTATTTTATACAATCCCCATTCTTTCCCTTAACATGCAGTGGAGGACTTTGTTCTTTTCTTTAGACAGTAGAGGAAGGTTAATATTTTCTTTCCTATTTTATTTTTTTTCTTTTTTTACTTCATGGCATATCCAGCACAGTGTAAACTACTTGGAGGCAGTATTCTCAAAAGTGACAGACTGGATTTGAACAGAGATTTATTCATTGCTTCATTTAGGAAGGATTATGTTCCTCAGCTTCACAATGAAAAGTTTATAAAAGATTTGTTGCTGTAAGAAACCAGGGTCAAATACATGCAGACAAGTTTTCTGTTACAGCCTACCACCTTTTTTTGACGTGATGATTTGTTCCTTTCAAGCTGCTTCCATATAATCACTTAAAACAGGACCTGGATCTCCATGAACTTTCTTTATTTATGAAGCCCTCTCTGCTTTGCCCATTTCAAATCTCAAAACGTTGAAGGAAAAGTCACCAAAAAACCCCCCATAATAAAAGAACTTGCGCTTGAGGAATAGACCTTTCTATCTTTAGAGACTTCCAATGGCAGATGAAAATGCTATTTTCCTCTACCATGAAAGACCAGGGTGGGACTATACAAAATTTTATAGCATACAAGAGAAATGAATCCTCCTTTCCTCACCCAGCCCCTGGCAGAGTACCCCAACAACTCCAAATATTACACCCAGGCCTCTAAATGGGAACAAGCAGGCCAAAGTCAAGCCTTTCAGACCAGAGCATTGCCATTTCTAGGTCTTTTCCATACTCATCTGTGCAGCTCTGCCAAAACCTGCAAACCAGAAAACTGCAATGACGCAGTTCCCACATTGATATGTGATAGAGCAGTAACTGGCAGCACTCTCGTGGCCTTGGTGGAGTTGACAGCAGACACTGTTGAGACACCAGAAGAGGAGAATGAACTAGAACACGTTTGATTTGATGATAGAAATCTTGGAATATGCTAAAAATATAATTCTTTTAAAGTTTAAAGATCTAAAAAACTGCTAAGATTTTAGGCTTTCCTCTTCCTGTTTAACAGGTTTGAGGCTCTTACATGCTTGTTTTGTGGAGTTGCCATGTGAGATAAAGGGAAATAATTAGTAATGAAAGCAAAGGGCTGAAACCGGGGAAAGTACATTTCAAATTGAGTCTGCTTGCTCAGCAAGAACCCAGGCAAGAACACTGTCACTCTCTGGCAGAGGTAATAAAATAATCAATAAAACTGTAAGATGTCAAGTACCTTAGCCAAATCCTATCGTATCTAGCATCTGATCTTGCATCCTAACATTTCTCTTTCTCTCTAAAGCACATTTTTAGAGCAGTACTCTGAACAAATGCTTGCCCTTGCACTACTCAGCAATAATGCATTGACATTTTAAACTATACAGGAGTCCAAACAGCTGATAACAACTGCCTTTGCTAACACTGTAGCTATTTGGCATGGTAGCGAACAGATTTATGGAGCATATTTTATTTATGTGATATGCCAACTGGATGGTTACAAATACTGTTTTTATTTGAATTTGCCAATTTTAAAGCATTTGTTTAGACACTATGAAAACCTTAAGCATTTAGGACCTTAAGAGTTCCGATTTTCAAAAACGACACTCAAGAGTTTCCTTTCTAAATTCATTGACGGGCTCAAAGGCATCACGTCTTTACAGTATCTGGATACCTAAGTAAAAACTTAGGGGCTGAGTTTTTCAGAGTGGGGTTTTAAAATTCTGACTACAGGATAAACCTTCATCTCTTCTGCCCTACTGCTGGTTTAAGTTGCCACCAAAAGCATTTAGAATAAGGTCTGCAGTTCACATGCCAAGATCTCTCCAACAATGACTGAAGCAAGATGAGAGAGGAACTGTTGCTGGGAAGGTAATTTGCCTCTATGAATTCTCCTGAGAAACTCAGACTCATTAGGTAGAAGCAAATAAAAAAATATTGTCTGCAGTTCATTGTTTTCTTTAAAGGTATTGTTAATAAACCTCCTATAGATATTGTATAATAAGATTTCAGATAAATTAGTACAGTAGAGGCAAAGACGTCATTATTTCAAAAATTACTATCTAGTCTATGTAATGTGGAATAAGAAGCAGGAATCTTTAGTAAACCTTTAGTCTTTAGTAAATCTTTAGTCTGTTAGTAAAAGCTTTGAAAAGAGATCTGTCAAAGACTTTAAAAAATCCTTTTATTTTCTGTTCTCCAGTGATTTCTTGATGCATTTTTATAAACATTAAAATGAAACGCTGATCTCTCTGATAATGAAACATTTACTTTTAAGATTAATGACCAAAACACAGGTAAGTGCTTGAGTTCACTGACTTGCAAGTCCATACCAAAGCAAAGTTAATGCTGTTTTATTAATTCTCTAAAACATGATGGGAGAGGGACAGTTTCAGCTAGTTAAATACATATCAACTCAGTATTCCAGGAAAACTACAACACTGATAGCTTTTTAGATCATGAAAGCTGAAGGTCTTACCTTTCAAATGGCTCAGAACTACAAACACCACTCCAGAAGCCTGAAAATAGCACTTGATCAGGTTGGTGGGTTTTTCCGTCTCTGTTTTAGAACCATTGTCAAATGACTTTTTCCTCAAATGTAACAGAAACAAAGACAACTAATTTGGACAGAAGGAGCTCAACACACTGGAAAAATAAACAGTTCAACATGTTTATACATATAGCTTTCAGCCTCCATATCATTGTTTTGAATCTGGCGTCGAAAGAGTGAATAGGAAAAAATGGTATTTCACTTTAATTAAGCAAGTACTAATCCAGAGTCTAATTTGGTGTGGTTGCCATTGTGTAACTGACAGCCAGTTGTAACACCAACACCATAACACCTTACTTCCCATCAGAACTGCTATCTCTGGTAGACTCAGGGGAGAGTGTTGGACTGGGAAGAATTCTGGATTTTAACCATCTATCGTAAAGGGTATGCAAACAGGGAGGAGAACCTCAATAAAAGCAGAACTCTCAGAGTTTGACCTCTGTTTGACCAGAGGACCAGAGGACTTTGAACTCAAACACTGTCACAGTAGAAACTTCCACCAATACTTCGAGGGAGAAAGAAAGAAAAACACAGAAAGCAGCTGAGTTAGAACTCGGCATCGTCTCCTCTTTCTGCTTGCCCACCTCAAGGTGGTTCAGGTTCAGCCTGAACTACAGGAGAAATGTTAATCAGTGTCTTCTAGAACACAAGCTAGAAATACAAAGTGTTGATCATTTCATACTATTTGCCACTGAAGAGCAAAGGCTCAGCAGTTAAGAGCATTTAAGACCCAGTGGAGTCCATATACCTGCTGGCTGCTAAGTATGATGAAGACAGCTGGTAGAGGTCAGCTCCACAAGCGAGATGCCTGCTCAGAAACAGAGTCAATTAATCCTGGTAAGCTGCAACCATTTGCTTCACTGGCTTTAAACTGCAGTTCCACAAACCTCAGTTACTCAAATCACAAAGTCACTTAAATACTCAGATTTCTGTCACCACTGGCCAGGAGACAGACTGGCAAATCAGCTGTGTTTTAAATTCGTGTAGCAGAAAGAAAATAAATATTTTTGTTAATCAGGATTGCAGTTACTCTTTCATTTAATTTCTAGTTCTAAAGGAATACAAGAACACTTTGGGTTGCTTCAAAAATTGTATCTACATGACAGATGTGCAACTCAAGAGACCCAAATTATTATGACCCATCAGGAGGCAAACACTACTCCGATTTTACATGACAGCAGTAATTAAAGTATTACAAGTGTCTTCCCTTGGGGATATGGCTCCTATTCTGTCCAGCTCAGAACCAGGACTGAGCTCAAGTCACAGGCCATTAGGCTAAGTGCTGCACAGGCACAGGGAGAAAGGATGCTCCTCTTCTAAAGAATAGATAGAAAATACGCACCGAGTATGCTAGAGGGGATGTAGTTAATGCTAACAGACTTCTGCAGAGTTGTGTGGGTTTTTTAAAACACTTTAGAAGTTAAGGCTTTTAACCTAAGTAAGGTAGGGCAAAAAAAGATATCAAACGAAAGAGAATGAAAGGAAGCGGTCACGGACACAAGCCTGCAGAAGGAGAAAAATATTCGTATGCACAGCAGGAATCGACTAGTTTAGCAAATGAAAAACCAAATAAAAAGATTAAAGGCTAGTCTTAGTCTGCCTAGATACAGAAACATAAAAACATAGTGAGCAATGCCTTCAGTTTATTTATGTATATTTATACTGGTGATTAAAAAGAAAGAGTGGGTTGTGCCAAGGGGTAGAGCTCCTCCACCACCACTGATGCTGGGGGGCTCCTCCTGCAGGGCCAGTGAAAACCCTACCCGGGACATGGCACAAGCTTTAGCCACGACAGAATACTCACCTAGTAAGTTATCTAATCTTCAAAACTTACAATAACTTTATTATTACCTGAACTTTGTAAGATTATACCACTTAAGTACAAAAATGATTTCATACCATACAATTACAACTTTATCTTAATTCTAGGACAGTGACTGAAAAGGAGCACCTTCATCTCATTTTTGCTATTTTTATAGTGTCTTAATTTTCCCTGGCATCAGAACAGAAAGAAATGCCAAAGCCTTCTCAAAAACAAAACATGAGTTGTTTTCTGGCAATCTGTACTAGCAAGAAGTCACTGATACAAGAAAGGAATGATACAGGAAAAGCAGAGCTTTTGATATTTTTCATCGAACAGACTGAGGCAGAATGAAGTCAACTGAACTGCAGTAAGAAAGAAAAGCAGATTCCCAGATCTGTGAAATTCCTCTCCACTACTTACATCACAGGACATTTCTCTCCATCTTTTCAAATATGATAAATCCTACACACATGCACATATATATTCATATACTGCACCTATGCAAAAAAGACACATACACGTGTTTATTTATGCACACACTCCCTTATGTTATAAATGCAGAAATATGAACATTGTACATATGCATGTAGTCTTTACTAATAGGGCACATTTTCTGTACTGCTTATATATAACAGTGCAATGGTTATTCTTAAATTTCCTGTTCCTTATTAATTTCCTAGCACATCAATATTCAAAAATTACTTATGGAGGATTTAAGCTTAAAACAACTTAAAAAACCTAAATAATTGGCCCGGTATTCTGCTGCAAAATCATGAAGAAAATCTACACTAGTGCTGGACACAACCAGAAGGATTCAATAAATCAAAACATAAAGCCATTTTATTGTATAAAGCAAATTAGAATGATGTCCAGCAGCTGCCAGCCCCTCTGCACAAGCTGAGACAGAACATGCAAAGGTAGTTTTACATATGTCTAGGAGGGGCTACAGCCTTTATTTTCACAAATCCCTTTTGCCCATTTTCAGAAGTGCACCTACAGAACTATAAACAGGTTGGCCAGGAGGCAGCAAAGGAAGGCACTTCAATTCCCTTCAGAACAGGCTACCACAGACACAGAGTCCCTGGACATCAGGTCCAGCCCATCTGGTAACCCAGTCAATGCAGCACTGCCCTCCTAGGGAAATTCTCTCCCCAGCATCCCATCTGAACTTCACAAGCTGCAATTCAGGGCCCATGTCCTTTGTTATATCATCTGGCATTGCCAAGAAGTCCTTAGCTCCACCAGCTTTAGAACTACTCTTCACTCCTCTGTAGACTGCTATTAGATTTCCTCTTTGCCAGACTCAACAAGCCCAGCTCCAGCAGCCTGCCCTCACAAGGCACATGGTGCAGGCTCCTGATCCTCTTGGAAACTCATGCTATTTGGACTTCTAACAAGTTTTACCTTCCTAGCTACCTGTCGCAGTGGGAGGTTTAACAATCACATTGCCCTGACTTCAGAAACCACACAAAAATATGCTGATTCCTACCATACCTGAACCGGCCTCTGCATTGAAACAGACTTTTCACTTACCTGAACCTCTTACTTCACAGCTGACACCCAAGGATAAATATAGCTAAGCAAACATCAAAATATACATATGTAGACACACACACGCACCTCATTTACATGAAAATTATTTAGGGTGAAACCCAGCAAGCCTGTTCATTTGTACTCAACACAAGTCCTGATCAAAAGCTTGCTGAAGTCAAGGGGAGCATACCTAATGACTTTAATTGGGTTTGGATTAAGCCATTAACAATCCTAAAGACAGTCAAATCTGAATTAGCATTTTTGCAAAGAAAAGTCCAATTAGCAGGTAGGGGAACTCCAAAGTAGATGCAGTGTGCTTCTGAAGCAGTCCTGGTAATACACTGGGTTAGATCAAATCCCTTGCTCAGTGTGGTATTAAGGCAGCTCTCAGACTTTAATTTCAGCTGAATACTTATTTTTATTAAAGCCAAAGGTATCAGTCCCAGCATCTGGGCCAAATTCCAATTTGACTTATTACGTTTTGATCCAGCCAAATCTTTCTACAGCATCTTCGCATACAGAACACTTTTTCAGTTCTCCTATTGTTATTAAGCAAATTTCAGCTTTGAACTCTATACGTATTCAAGAGTGGTCGTATTTCAGTAGTCTATGAAATTATTATGTACAGTAAAATCTCTAGAAACATTGTGGATATTTATTTCATTTTAATTTAAACCCATTAGTTAGAAAGAAGCCCCATTCTACAGAGGCACATCTAATTCAACAAATTTAGCTTTGATTTTTTAACATTATTACCACTAAATTACTTTCCTCCAGAATTAGAGTAGGCTAAAGCAAGATACTAAATTTGTCTGAGATTAAACTACATACTGAAAGTTACTGGCCACTTTAATTAGCTCAGCACTCAAAACTCATTAAAATGAAAAAAGTAGAGGAAACTAAGAATAAGTTGCATGCCATGCATTTAGTTTCCTCTGTAGGTTCATATTGAAAGTTTGATGTCAAAGATGTCAGTTCAATCAGCAAGAACAAAGTATCCAAACATGCCGCTTTTGCACAAACAGTTGTGAAAAACCATGAATAAAGACACAGTAACTTGAAAGGCAGGGCACAGAAGAGAGAAAAAAAGCACAGAAGATATGGAAGGCAGCGGGACAGCTTACCCTGTAGAGCTCAAAATATCAAACCTCCTCCCCCTTCCCAATCGTACAAAGCCACCTTCTGGCCCCAGCATCACTATCATGTCAAACGCTGTAACTGACCTTCAACGTGGTCACTATCCAGAGCCTTTTGCACTTATTTCTTTGAAACTTTGCTCTCAGAGACAGATTACCAGGACCACTGATGCTACATCTGCCTTGCATACAATCAAGTAGTGTCAACTGCTTCTTCACGAGGACTCCAAACAGACACAGGACAAACTTCTACATAAGCTGAGAGACTGGTTAGCTTTAAAGTGGGTCCCCAGCATCCCCACATACCACCCACGAAACAAAGCAGGCTGAGGTTGGCAACAAATGTGCAGACTAAGCATCCTCCTGGATCCTTCTATACCTATTCTCATACCACATTACTTACAAAGATCCTCTTGCACATACTTGCTGGAGGAGGCAGAGACAAAATGTGCATGTTCCAAGGTGTCGTTCCATGCACCAGCTCAGAGCAGGAAAGGCCACCAACCTGTTCCTCTGCACTCTTACAGTAAGTGTCTGAGCAATAACTTTTGAGGGTGCAGCTGGGAGCACCAGCACAGGCTCTGGCTGTACTTCATGCAGGCATCCTTCAGCCGCCCACCCTAGGGGAGCACCTGCTTTAGCCAATGCAGTAACCAGGGAAGCTGAGCAAGCTGTGCCCCTGTAGTCCATCTGCCCGTGCTCCCTTTCTCCCAGTGCCCCCATGTTCATTTACAGAGAGCATCACTACTTCATCGGGCTTCACAGCCTTAAGATCCACCAGAAGAGGGGTGGGGTCTGTCCCCAAATGCTCAAATGCTGCCCCACAGCAGCTGTCTTGCCTTATGTTGCCTGCCCAGCCAGTCGTAATAAATGAAAAAGGATGACCTACAGCATTTTCCTCATATTTAAAATTGGCTTTGAGGTACCTATTAACCTGTGCCATTATTCAGTCTCCTTGCTTCTCCACAGAACAAGATGTAATCCTCACGTTTCCATAAATTATCATGATAAGGTATTTCGTGAGAGGTTTCATTTTAGCTCTGCGTATACACTGCTTCCAAAAGACATATTTCGTAAATTATCACTTAACTACTAGCACCACTGCTGGCAGATCTGTGGTCTTTATTTGATGTGTCCATCCTGCTGCATGGAGCTCAGTACACAGAATCCCAGAATGCGACAAACGTATCAATTTCATCAGATGTAAATTTCTTTTTTTCCTTCCTGTTTTTCCTATTTTTTCCCTCCCTAGTCAGCACTAGCCTCTTGAAGAAAACAGATAATTATATTACACAATATTCAGATGCTAGAAACTCATGACAGCTTCTCATGCATTCAGAGGAAACACAAAGGTGCTTGAAGGGAACTACTAAGCCACAAAGTCAAGAGTAGCAAATGCAAGGCAGGTTGGCAGTAACATTTGAATTACAACACTGAAGAAACAACTTCATGAACACAGTTGAACTCTACAACAGCACTGACAAAGTACATTCATTCCCTGCTGCCACTCCAACACAGCCAGAACAAATACTCTGGCCCACATCATTCCAGGGCCCCTTCTTTATGTAATAGATTTGATGCTAGCAACTACTTCCCCTTTAAGAGCAAGCAACTCTAGGATGCTATTTAATCAGGCCACCACCAATCCTGTGCATTCCCAAATGAAGCAAAACCAGCAAATTTTTCTTTTCTCTGCCTTTCAAAGACAAGGGGGGAAAAACAACGAAAACACTACAAAAAGCCATTAAAATAAGAAGCAACTGATTTTGTCATCCAATTCTTTATACAATGGACACAGACCTTGGACAACAGTACCAAAACTGCATCACTCATCTGGGATTTTCATTGCCTTTAAGAATTCTAGATTTAATGATTCTGAGATGCACTTTAGCAACCACTACAAAACCCCCAAAGCATCAGATGCATAAATTGAGGCCACTGTATCCCAAATGATTAAACCAGAGTGATCGAATATTCATATTTTCCCTAGAGTATGTCTCTTTGTTTTTGAGTGCTGTCTTGAGACTCCTTGGCAGAGAGGAAGACTATGAAGTGCAGCTGAGCAGTTCTCTGCTCTCAAGACAGCACTTTGAAACAGGAAGAGACAGGACTCAGGAGAACATATAAATATATTATAAGGTGCTGGAACACTCAGTAATTAATTTTTCAGCAAGGAGAAGCTTTTATTTCAGCAATGTGTAAAAAATAAATTTTGAATTTCATACCCACTGCCTGGCTACTCACGCTCTGACCCAAAGTAACAGCAGAAATGGAAGAGTCATGATTAAGGAACCCACATAAAACAGGCCAAGAGTCCCTGCTCTTACTTAACCTGATTTCCACAGCAGTGAATGAGAGCTATATTTCCATTACAGAACCCTCTGGAAAATGTTGGTTTCTTTCTTATGAACCTAAGAGAAAAAGAGCACTCTGGCTTTAATTAGGACAAGGGGAGGGAGGGTGAAAGATCCTGAAAGTTTTACCTGCTTCAGCACAGAAATGTTGTCATTCTGGAGTCCGGGGTAGCTTAGACAAAGCCCAAAAACATTAGCCACACCAAACAGGAATGCCCAATTTTTATGGGTGCATTACCTTAAAAGTTACAGTAAGACAGATTCAGCACATGGGGAAAAGAATGCTCCTCTATCCTTCCTCTCCTTCCTGAGCACTGATTTTGCCTGAGGTTCTTCCTGCAAAATTTTAACATATCTCTCCTCGACATACTGCTCTTCAAACATGTGGAACCACTTGCCCAGTTTCAAGTTCTTCTCTGCTGTCCTAAGTAAATAATTAGTGATAGCCTCAATTAGCTCCCTGATTAATTGACCCATGTCTGCCAAGATTTGGAGGACAGCTTCAGACATGCACCTAAATGATAGGCTCCACTTGTAGCTGAGAAGCCATAGTGAAGAGAATCTGTTTCTTGTGATGTTTCTGGAACAATTTCCAAGATCAAGAAGTCAGACCAAAATGCAAATTCAAAAAGCAGTGAGGCTCCCCACCCTCTTGATCTCACTGTAAGAAAGGAAGAAAATAAGTTCCTACGCTATGGCTGCAGGCCACCACTGATGCAATGGTTTCATCATAAGGATGAAAAACAAGACTGCTTAGAAGATTGCTTTTCTAAAAATGTGATGGTATCGATAAAGTGTTTCATTCCATAAAACAGACACAGTATTTGTTTAGAGAAAAAAAAAAGTCATGGCAGGAAGGAAAAAAGCCAACAGAAAGATTTCTGTTCATCGGTGACAAAAAGCACCTGATGCCACAAGACAGGCTCAAATAGCTGTCCTCAATGAGGCAGCAAAAGAATTTAAATCAAGGAAATGTGTCAGGTGGGTGCATTGCAATACTTTAGCTAGTCTATGTCCTCATCTTTGGATTTGATAAACACACCACCAGGAGCCCAATATGAAAATCCTTAGCGATATCTTGTACACAAATTTTCATAA
This sequence comes from Thinocorus orbignyianus, assembly GCA_013400375.1. NCBI lineage: Eukaryota > Metazoa > Chordata > Aves > Ciconiiformes > Thinocoridae > Thinocorus > Thinocorus orbignyianus. Next base: position 1,651,659 of record VXBW01007744.1, on the reverse strand, counting down.
ACAGTTTTTTTGACTAAAAAAAAAAAAATCATCCTGATATTCCCTAACAAATGTACTTCACAGCATTTGGCTCCTCTGTGAATTACAGAGCCATTTTATAACGATTCAAGTATTTGTTCAGCTGCTTGCAAGCTAAGATTACTGAACTAACAAGGAACAACAATTAATATTAAATATTACCATTGTTTCTTTCAAAGGTCTCATCCTTAGGAATCCAGGAAGACAACACTGATTTCCATTAGGTAAACATTTTGGCAGCAGTAATTCAAGTTTTGTACATTATGCATTTCACAGAGGTAAAAAGGGATTTCTTGGATCACATTCCAGCATTAGGAATGATTTAAGGCAGCAATGTTTGAGCAGAAAACACCCCACACAAACCCCAAGCTTAGTAAATACATACGTACAGAGATGGTGAGGTCCTTGTGTTATCAAAGACAGAAGACCATAAAATAGATGAAACAATCAGTGCTGCAGGTAAAAGCAGCCACACTGACTATCACCTTGTTGCTCTTAGCAGTTACAAACTAGTCACTGCAGGCTGTAGTGGAGTCCTTCTCCAGCAATCCTCAATTGCTTGATGAGGTATTTACCACCGTCTCACCATCAGCTTCATTCTGTTCAGTTGCCAGTAGGGTTTTTCTCTGGGGTTTAGTCGTGGGTTTTTTTTTCTGAGGGATTCTGGTGCTGTTTCTTTTTGTTTGGTTGGTTGGTTGGTTTGTTTTGGTTTTGTTTTTTAACAGAGGCAGCCCAGTATTTAAGTGAAGCTCTGACTTCATGGATAGCATCAACAACAGACAACAAGGGTTTCCTCATGCACCTCACAGACACTCTGCAGCTTCAATCTAGGGCTCGGTTTTGACCTTTCCTTGAGCTCTTCTCAAATTCTGCTGAAGTGAAACTGAAAGATACTCAAGATCCAGATGGGATTTTTATCCAAACTGCTGAGCACTAGAGGTACAAACAAAAGAACATCTGAGAAGCCTCTTCAGGAGTTAAATCTGGAGAGGCGAGGGGGTGTCTAGGGAGCTAGAGAGGTAACTTTGGGCCAAAGCTGCTGCCTTCCCTTCTAAACTACTAATTTCCCAGAAGATCAAACTGTCAGGTCCTGTGGATGCAGAACCCAAAATCATCAGAGCCAAGATGGACAGACTGGTATTTTCCAGACATCTCAACTCATGCCTCTTCAGTGTCTCCAGGGTAATTTCTTTTGCAAGGGCTGTCTGCTACAAAATCAACCAGAATTAAATTATTTCCAAGAGCCCCACAAAGAGATGGCAAATTGTCGTTGGTTTCTTATGCTTTGGATTCAAGTCTGCCTGCAAGGTGTAAGACTAAAAGCTAAAACAGCCACCTCCTCTCGTGTTACAATCTCCTTCCATTAACCAGTTCCCCAGCCTAAGGACATTGCTTACTCTGTTCAAAATACTCTTGGAGTGGCACAGCTGCCACAGAGAAAGCTGGTCAACTGCCGTAATAAGCATGCAAGAAATTAAGACACTGGGGAGAAAATAATTAAAGTAATGGAGCCGGTTTATCCATTCCTGCATGTTTTTCTAATTCATTTAGAATGAAGCATCTCAGCTGCTTGTCCTTGAATGCCCCGAGGAAGCTCCCTGTGACTTAACATATTTAATTGGTTTCTCTGGTCATCGACTCTTTTTCTCTGCACTTCAACTGAATGCGTCAAAACCAGGGGAGTAGAGCAGTGCCCACCACGGGGCATATGCCCCAGCACATGACCACATCCCCCTTTCATTGCTCACCCTCAGTCTGGCAGATGAACATGATGTTATTGAGGCAACAGTGGCTGAAAGGGCACCCAACCTTCAGTTAATTTTCACCAACTAAGAACAGCCACACTGTGAGAACAGTAAAACTAATGAAACACCTGGGGGGAATAAGCCGCAAAATGAAGCAGGATCACATAGCCTCAGTGTGCCTCCAGCTGCACCTCAGAGGTGACTTGGGGCCTCATTCTATGGCCAAATGTTTCTCAAACAAACCAAGGTTATATAATTAAAGACAACGATGAGAGCAACAGACTACAATTAGATCTTATGTGCAGCCCACAACTGGACTCAAGATACTTTTAAGACCGCTGAAGAAATGCTTAAAGTACTTCTAAATATCTCTTGCTATTCTAAGTCACCTAATGCTGTTATTTTAAAAGCAATCTTGAGTCTTAACTCTCCAAAATGCATCACCCATCCAATTCACTTATCCTTTCTGCCTACTTTCAATTCACTCTACTTCAAACACTATTACCCATGAATGTCAGACACACACACAAAATTAAGAGTTTAGCAAGGACAGAACCAGAGGACACGTCACCACCACAAAACTTAGCCTGTCACAATTTCATGCAAGTTTGGGTCAAGGTCTTCTCTACACCCCCTGAAACTCTCAGACATCACTTAAATGGGAGGAAGAGCACCACTGACACTAAATACACTATGAACAACTTAAACACCACTGTTATTGTTGAAAAAGAAAACAGAGATTTCTTTCTTGCATGCAGAAAGGAAAACTTGTTACTCAACATGTTTAAAGTGCTTTCCAGTCAAGAACACTTAAAAAA
>VXBW01007744.1:1602101-1649042 GCA_013400375.1 Thinocorus orbignyianus | reverse complement strand
AAAGTCACTACCAAAACAGGTCACCTTTCCTAGCAAGAGGACCAAGGAAAAGAGCACTTAGGCTCCCTGTCACCAAAGAACATTACTAAAAAAAAAAAAAAATGTGCTTTTTTCCATAGATAACTTTCCAGGTACAAGGCAATCGTTGGACTATTTTCAGAGTACAGACAACAGCAGTGACACTATTGTAGCTCTGTTGTTCCACACACAGAAAAAAAATAATTAACACAGCTCCAGTCAATTTTGCTATTAAGAGCCCAGGGGGCAACAGTGCAAGCGACAAGAACCCAGTGCTACCAAGGTTTGTGTGACATTTTGTGCAAGTTATTGAATGAGCTAATTTGTACGTAGCTACAAGTGCATGTTTAACAAAATTGTGTGGATTTACTGATGAGGAAAAGCATCTAATTACAGCATCAACGAAGAAAATTCCCTTTCTCTGGGGCACCACCAAAAACAGCTCCTGCAGCCACGGCCATGCCAATAAGCAGCGACTTGTGCTTGCAAATACAGAGGTTTTTAAACAGCCTCCACAGCCCTCCAGCTCCAGGTTTCTAAAACCATCAACTAATGCAAGACATAAGGAAAAAAAAACACATGTGAAATGGTAACAAAGGCAGAGGGGAAAATTTTTAATATGCAATGGCCACCAACCCTATTTTCATTAAATGGGGAAAAAATAGAACTGATAGTAGCTGGTAGAGGAGGAGAACAGAAGTAACACCTGCAGCGCTATACTGTGAGAAAACTCTAGTACAGAAAACCATTTCCATCTACTGTTCAGACACATAACCACAGACTTCAATTTTTACAAAATCAAAATATGAACAAAACTAGAGCTGATCTCCTTTCTCTCAACCAAGAAATAGACCTGAATAATTCATTAACGTGTTCCTTGGTTAAATTCTTCTTCCTACATATTCCACTCATTCTAGTCTCAATTAAAGCATAAGAAAAACACATATGGTATTTTGTTATTTATTTCTTCTTTTGTATGCCAGAAATACGTATTACTACCTTCAGAAACACTGAATTATTGGTCCAAAGTATAACTTCCAAGCACATTAATGCAAGGTAATACTAAAGGGTTCCATTAACATCTAATAAAAGCAAAGTAAGGACACATGTCATTTAAATGAACACCATTGCTAATTGCCCCCCACCCCTATTACACGTGTAGCCTTTGAACTATAATATCAAATATACTTAAGAAAGAGAATACAAATTCTTTGTTAAGCAGATATGTGTACTTCAGAGTCTGGTTAACTGGTTACTTCTCATTATTTTCAGTTCATTTAACTTTGGAGAGACAAGGAAAAACAAGATACAGGACAACAGCAGCAGCAGCAATATAGGGGGGGAAGCCGGGGGGAGAAGAAGAGAAAAGTAACTGCTTCCCCTTCAACACAATCTGACAGCTTCTCATGAGAAAGAGACTCAAAAATCTCAGCATGCAAAACAGGAGTTTTTTAAATGGAACTTCATTTACATATTTTCATAGTCCTGCAAATGTAATTCTATTTATTGAAATGAATCTTCCCACTCAAACTTTATTGCAGAACCTTATGGAAGAAGTTCATAATCCTCTGAAGTAATATTTTATTAATCAGGATAGAATAAGGGTTTAGCTGAAGTTCTATTACAAAACAAAAACCCCCAATGATTTCATGTGCATTCTATCTAATTCTATCCAAACTCTCTCATCCTAATATTAGGGTTCAAGACTGTATCTGAAGTAGCCAAAAGCTGCCTCCTGGAATGAGTTGGGTTGGCAGCTCTCTACTGCTTCCCTACTTCATGTTGGGTTTTTTTTTAATAAATGAAAAAAATCCCATGGCTAAAATAATGCTTAAGACAGAAAGAAAACACTCATCTTGCCCAAAACAACATGCAAAAGTAAATCAACAAACATAGCAAAAATAATCCAAGACCATAACTTAAAATGCTGACAGCAACAAATACACAGAGAATGACATGAGAAAGATGTTGAGTGAATCAAAGAAAGCCATTTCCAAAAATGCAAGTCACTACGCGCTACAGCTAGAATAGCATAATCTTACCCTCTAGCTGAACCTTCCCTTTTTATCTCTGTATTCTAAATTTGCACTGGTTGCTTTACTAAAAATACACTTTGAAGTTGTCAAAGCTATTGGTCCTGGTTTGTCTTTTTTCTGCCTCTGAGAACAGCTAGAGCAATAGATTGCTGTAATTGGACTTTCATGGGTGCAAGAGAAAGTCTGTTTCAGTTACAAACAGAAACTGAGAAAAGATGACCCAGACAGAGAGGAAAGAAAACTAAGTAAATTTAAGACAACTGTTTCTGAATATAGAGAAAATTACAAGAAGTAAACACAAAAAAAAAGGTATAGTATAGGCTTATCACCAAAATCTCTAACCACAAAGAGGGATACGATACCCAAGAGCTAAGGACACCTTTTCCAAGATCAGAAAGACAGATTCATGTGTAAAATGCAAACAGATTACTCTGTGCATTATTTGAATAGGAAGACTTAAGACATATAGGACAGTAAGAAAATATATCATATATACATTTTATAATTTTTTTAACATCTTTTATATATGTGCTAAGAATGTACCTCCTCTAGTAGGTTAAACAATATAGACAGGAAAGACATGACGGTTATTTGTTTATTACTTCAAAGGTATGTAAGTATCTGTGTGTGTGTATGTACGGATTTATATATCTAAAAATAGAAACAAGAGGGTCTACCCCTTTTGTTTCCTCTTTCAAGAGAAATTTAAGGGTCTACCTATCTACCACTTTACACGCATTCCCCTATTAGTAATTTTCCACTCCACCTAGTGATCTGATTTTTTGCCCTTAACTAAGTCTTAACTATTACTGCAAGACATATGATGGAAATGAAAAACAAACCATAAAGTGTCCAAAAGCACTTCCAGCAGGTGGATCACCTCCAGCTGACTCTAGAAACATGTTCCTGCCACTTGTATGACAACATTATTTGTGTCTAAACAATGATGCAAGTCAGTCTCTGGAGTCCTCTGGGCACTAACTTCTTGCAATTTTACACTAATGCCTTAGATCATTAATCATTCATACATGTCTAACAGATGCAGAAATCAAACCCGCAGTCCCCAACTTTACCACAAGGTTCCCCAGACAGCTACAGTCAAGGTCAGTGGCATTAGCTGCATTCAAGAACACATACAAACTTCAGCAGTACAAATTCTTTGCTGTTGCATGAATAAAGGAAATCTGAAGAGTGTACAAACATAACGCTAGAAAGACTTCCTGGCTCATTGCTTCTTGCAAAAGTAGAGAAGGGGATGCAACGTCACACAAGCCTTTTTACACACATGCCTACTCCTGTCCTGAACCAGCTGCCTTCCTTGGCCACACCAGTCCCTGCAGCGGCTGCTCCAGAACTCCACTTCTCTGAGAATTAAGAACCACCTCCTAGCTCCCAGATTGCATTTATTAATCAGAAATCTATAAAAAACTCATGTGCACGTCAGTACTATCTTCAGTTTAGTAACATCTTCCTGCCTGATATTTATCCCTTAAAGCACTCATCCAGAGTAACTGCATCTCTCCTACCTCATTTCGTTTTGCTCAGCTAAATAAGCCACTTGTTTCTAGTCCATCCTGTGTAACCAGGTCATGTTTTCTGAAGAGAAGAGAGGACAACAGAGAAGACTGCGCCATGACCTAGATGAGGCTGTATCACTGGCCCTCTGCATAATACTACTGACACCTATCACTCCCCTGGAAATGTATCTCCAAGACACTCTGACAGCATTTACGGTTTTCTTTGCTATTGTACATGCTGGAGCGTGACTGCCCTATGACTTACTTACCAGTGTGCTTGAGTCTCCCCCCTCTGCTGCACCAACCCAGCAGATCTGCTGCACCAACCCAGCCATTCCCATCTTTTGCCTGCACTGTTCAGCCTCCCTCTCTCTGCAGGACTAAATGTAATGCCTTTGATTCCTTTCCCCAAGTTTTTTCTATATGAGGTATGGAAAGGAGAATTATTGAACATTACACCTGTCATTACAGGAAATGCCATGAGGGAATCTCCTAGATCAAAAAAAATCCAGCTCTGCCTTTACTGCAGCCTCGATTTAACAAGAACCCCATCTTTACACAGGTGTTTCCTCCTCTCTGTGCAGCACCTCATGCAAAGCTGTTGACAGTAAATCGGCTGGATAAAGAAATTAACAAGGTTTCAAAAATGGTCAAGTTTTGTTTACAGCCAAGGCACATGAGTATTTGCACTAATAAATTAACCAAAACTTGCTTTTCAATGCGCAATGCAGAAGCATAGAGTTAAAAGTTGTCCCGCTGCCTAACCGGTATGTTAATACATCTTGGTAACATGGCTGGATTTAAATGTATTTTCCAACATTACCAATGCTAGTTTGGGGGTTACTTATCAAAAAATTTTGTTTCAGTTCCTGAAGTACTGATACATACTCTCAAGTTCAGTCATGGTTTAATCCTAGGTTACTGCTTTTAGTCTGGAAACAGAATAAAAATCAGGAAGTGTCAAGCAACGGCTTAAAATGCTATAAAGTAACCTGTAATGAGAGTACAGGAAAATATCTGGGTAAAACGTGAAGAACTACGGGTCTGCAGTGTTATTTGGCACAACTTAAGTGCAAACAAATAGTAGTCTTGGTGTTCTGAGTAACTCCCAACACCAAAATTTTTGATTTTTTTTATCTGAACAGCTAATTTTAACAACAGACTTTTCCCCATCTTACTGCTTCGTAGTCCATAGATTTTTTGCATGCTTACATCTGTCCTCACTACTGGCTGTTCTCCCATTTTCCATCCTAGCACCACATTGGACCAGATCTGACAGCAGCACTCCAGATATTTTGCCACAACCGGAGCCCTGGAATCTGCCTGGAGAAAAGATGCTAATGTAAGGTTGCATTTTCCTTTTTTCTTTTTTCTTCTTTTTCCTTTTTTATTTTTTTAAATGATTACAATTTGGATCTTATACCAGAATTTAAAAAGAGAGTACGGCTGCCAAGTACTGAAGGTAGCAAACAACTCAGATTTTTCTGAAAGCATCTTGTGGCAGCTGCAAGTTTGTATTACATTTACTTAGAACAGTAATTGTCTTTGGAAATTAGATTTTCCTGCTTGTTCAAAAGATTTATGATGAGTAACCATAAAAATTCAAAATTTAACTCACTAAGTGCCAGTGCTAGCAAGCAAATATAGAAGACGTGTCTGACAAAATCAAGCAGAGACAGACATGTACCACCAGACCATCCAGGCCAATTCTTTGATGACACCCTTTGATATCCCTCAGAGCATACATATACTCATAGTGGTTCTAAACATTCACAAACCAGTATGGTTTGTGAACTGCCCCCTATCCTAAGAGATCTCTCCCAGGAACAAGTTCACCTTGCTATCCATTCTAGATTTTCATCTCCGTGCTTTCATCCTTCTTGTTATATTCCCCAAGTACTCCTAAAGAATTCTTCCTTATTATTATTTCCAGTTCTTATTTGGTCAAGTCCTAAATATTTCAATTTTTCTTTTCCTTCAGTGATGTGATGATTTTCCATCGGCCCTTCCATAAGAAGATCTGATTTGCCGAATTATTTTCTAATAGGTTGCCTAACAGGTCTGGTGCCAGAAAGTGTTTGTGAACAGTCTGTCTTCCAATACAGTCTGCAGAAAGTGAATTTTCAGACCTGTATTACTGGAACGATGAGCCAAAAGGCCCCTGGAAGTAACTGGTACCTGGAAGCCAGAAAGACAATCAAGGGCGGCTGGATTTCAAGGGAATGTGACAGGTGTTTAAAATCAATTGATATTTTCTGTTACTGTTTGCTTGGAGTGTATTTTTCTCCTCTCACTGGCTTTTCATTGCATTTTTTTTTTCCTTCCGAACTGCAACACCCACACAACTCTCACAGAACAAAGTGAGGACTGGGATGTCACTCACTTCCACAGAAGCCCTTGTGTATTGACATTACCTGTTCCCATGAAAAGGAGGGTAGCACATTTCAAACAGTCTTTTTAAGCACCACGTACAAATCTTCCAGCAGTAATCCCAACAAAAAAATGCATCAGCATCTTCCGCAGATGTGGCCAGACTGAATAAAGAAAATACAGTTCCTACCTTTTACTCACAGAGCAGTACTTAAAAGGTAATGCAATTTCTGCAGAGACCTTACATTTTTCATTGGGTACGACTATGCCACACAAGGTGAATGACAGCACATCCTTACTGCAGCACTACAACCAGCCCAGGGCTAAGTACTGAGACGTACAGAGATGAGAGAACACAAATCCTACCACAAGACGTAAGTACCTGACAGCGAGGTGTAGAGGTACCCCAGATAATCAATGGAGACCTAGTCAATACAGCTCATGTAGTTTAGGGTACAATTAATTTTAACAAGCAGAGGGTGAGACAAATCACACCCCCTAAACACTACTTACCCAAATGAATGCAGCTGCAATACCTAATTTACACAGATGTGTTCCAGAACAGTAGGGCAACATGAAGTATTTTGGAATAAAAAAAATAACGTCTCACAGTTTGATAAATATCAGCCCCCAAAAGGTTAACCCTGAAGGTAGAAGAAAATAAGACTTATCTCATTGAGACCATCTGCTGTAGCAATCAAAGCAGTTAGAATCCATTTGCTTGCAGGAGCCCATAGAGAATTTCACAAACTAATTGGAGTCAAAATAAATCAGTTTATTTTGTTCTGCATGGCCAAAATCCATCCCACTTAGTTTTACCTACCTAAGAGAACAGCTTGTTCTAGGCTTTTCTCCATAAACAAAGCAGAGAGATTGCTCCAAAGGGGACACTCAGCACCACCTAAGATCTGATTTCTCCTTCATGTGTGGATCTCTCACTAGTGATTATGAAGAAAACCAGGCTAACACAACCACACTCATGGCTTTTAAACTTCAAATAGGCTTCAGTAAGTCTCAGTAAAGAAAGCATGAACAATTTGGGTCTATACTTCTAGGGCTTTCCTCCCGCAAAACTCACAAATGTGACAGCTATCCCAAGCAACAAAACAGTTGACACCTACAGCATGAATTACTGTGGTCCCATTACCAAACCTCCCCCATATTCCTTCTTCCTTTGGGGGACCAACAATTACAACTCAGGATCCCTGCAGTGAGAAGCAAACCTCTTCTTTTACCGTGGCACAACACCGGCCCTGAACTGTACCATATGTGGGCAGATTGTGTTCTGTATTTCAGGGAGTCCAGTGCAGTGTTTTTCTCATTCATTACTGGCAATCAAGCGATTTGAAAGGAAATGGGAAATGAAGAGCTAAACACTCATTTGCAGAGAGGAGAGATAATCAGGAGAATAAAAATCTTGCCTCAAATTTTGCATATGATTTCTCAACACTAAGGAACATATAATTGATGTATAATACAAATAACTAATATCGAACAGTAAATTAGATTTAGAAAATCAATTACCAATGGAAATTAACTTTGAAGAATAGTTAATATTAACCCTATTCATAAAAGCATCAAATATACTCAACAACAACAACAATAAAACCAACAAGAAAAAACCTGACAGACCTACGTTAGCTTAATATTGACAAAACAGAATATAGCATTACTGAACAATGCACGGGGTACGCTATTCTAAAAGATAACTGTGTATTTGACAGGTGACTATTAAGAAGGGCTGATAATACTGACATTTGAGGAACACCAGTAGGGAGAGACGGTTTGAGCACATTGCCCATGAATACTGCAGAACTTGCAAATCTTATTCTACAGCAACAAAAATGAAACACTAAAAGGCAAAGAAATTGAGAAATCCTATAAGATGAGTGGAAAATGAGGCACATAAAAATAAAATGTAAGTTTTTTGAGAATAGGTAAGTGGGCTCTCCACAGAGTCACAGATTTAATGCCCTAATTGTAGATCACACAACCAGAAACTTCTTTCATAACCCCTATCTGCTTCAGCCTGCTGGGGTGTTGGACCTCTCAGCGAACAGGTTCCAAAAAGATAATCTGACTAACTGACTACTGCTACTTCCAAATTAGCAGCTGAAGTGTGTTCATAACACATTCAAAACAAACAAGCCTACACATTACCCAGAAAATTTTCCCATGTTAACAATTCCAGATTCCAAACCAAATATGCAACGACTAAACCGAAATTATGGTTATCAAAAAGTAACACTTTAAACAACTTATGCTCTATAGGAAACCTAAATTATTTTCTCAGCATATGAAAGTCATCAAGATTGCAGTCACGCAAGCAGAAAGCAGCACCATGCACACCCAACACATTTTAGTTTTTTATAGCTATTTTGTAAGGTGTAAAAGTGAATAAAATATAAATTTTACCCAGGATTGTACTACAGCAAGGAAACTTGACATGAGCTAGCATTGTAGCTCTTGAGTTAACAGAATGGCAGCTTGAGCCATGCAAGAAATTTTATTTTTGTCAGAACCATACGGTACTTCCACATGCTACATAAGAAACATTTTTCAGAATAAATAAAATATATTGACATGGTTTCATTAAATTACAAAAAGATTCAGTTTCTTATATAAAAGAGTAAAACAACACCTTAGAAAATGGGTCAATAGATGGCTTTCCTTCATCTTTTACACTACCTCCAAGTACTTCAGAGTAAGACATTTTATCATGGTGAAAGTTAGTTCTCTGACATCATGCACTGCTGTTATTTTACCTTTGTTTGACTGATTTTTCACTAGCACTTGAGAGGTTTCTCTTTCTAAATGTAAGAAATTCAATGGGAAGTAATAATAACTACCTGCAAAGAATCAAACTGTAAATTACGCAACAAAAACCACCACATGGAAACAGGAAAAAATCTACTAAAATATTTTTGTATGTCAGCTGCATTATGCTTAGTGCAATAAAACTTTGAAGGTGTGTACAATTATTTTAGCTAGACTTCGTAAACTTGAACAATTAGGCACAGTCACATCACAACCATTTACAAGAAGTTATAAATTTAGAAGTTATTGGTTTGTCATGAAATATTTTATACTAACGAGCTCAAGTGCTTCCACTGAACAGAGTAAAACTTCCAAGTTCTCAAATGCTACAGCTTTAAACAGCTATTTTCCTGAAAACTATTTCAGCTATGCACCCATCAGCCTGAAACATACCTTCTGACTTCAGAAAGGGCAAGGGATCCTTTTACAAGTCAGCCACATACGACAATATTTTTTACAAACAGCTCTAAATCTTTACCTTTCTGTAGACTATCATATTTGGAGAACTCTCCTCCGGGTCAGCGGTTTCAACAGTATTTGGATCAGTGGGCGCTTGGGCCATGTTTGCCTCTCGTCGTTTGGACTGCAAGGACAGGAGCAAAAGTCAGCATCGCTCCAGGCTACAGGGGAGCATGGTGGGGACACACAATCAACTCCAACGCAGACAGACAAGGATGGCAGAGAGGGAACAACACTCCAGACTTCTCACAGTGTCAGACAGTGACACACTTTGAACTGATTTATCTAAAGCTCAACGCTCCAAGAGTGAGAACCACCAAGTGGTTTGCGTCATCCCATACAAACATTTTGCCCCCAGTTCTGATCTTTTATCATAAGCCCCCATTCAACAAGAGACCGATTAATACTCTGCACTCTTCCTTTCCTAGCTATAAAACACAAACAGCCTAGGCTTTTCTAGGAGTTTTTGAGGTACCCTCAAACAAAAAACCAACGAGGATAAAAGCTTTGCTGTGAGGCAGTGGAACCCCAAAGCATCTGAGTCAGCAGCTTCCCTCACCTCTTCCCATGATACAGTCAGGAAGAAGCAGCAGGACACAGACATACAACTGTGCAGAATACTTCTTAACCCAAACTGTCTTCTAGAACCACAGAAGTGCTGCCTTATCTCCTCCAGGTCATGCTAGGTACAAGGCATAAACGTTAATTAAAAAGAAAAAAAAAAAGAAGAAGAAAAAGAAAGGGCACACAGCAAGTAGGACACTTCAAATTCTAAGTCACATGCTATATTTTTCTTCCACCAGCACGTTTGACAAGTTACATCTTAAATTAACTGCTGCTGTGAAGCCATGTGGTGACCTTTCCTAGCCTAAGAGATAACATTGCCTGTTACAGACACTGACATTAAGACTGTCTGACAAGCTCAATTCCTTTAACGTTGAAAGTATTGAGATTTCCCATCTCAACATATTTTATTAAAAATTGAGACAAAAAAAGCCTAAGCGTGTTCACACATGCATAATTTACACATTCATTCCAAAACCACAGTTCGCCACCAAACTGACTCCCTTATTTAAGGAACAAGATACTCTCCTATTCCTTTCTCTACCCACTTTGCACATTCCCACAGGCGACAAAGTGCCCCAGCGTATAACGTACGTATATAGCATACAATTATATGTATAATACAGCCCCAAGCCATTCTAGCTGTCAGTTATCAGCTCCCAAGGACAAATCAACTGCCAGAACTGGACAGCCTCAGACCATACCCCAGCTCTGTCCTGTCTCAGCAGTGAAAAGGCTGCTGTTGTAACACGGCACCCTCCACTGGAGCCAGAAGCAGCTGAGATATCCCTTTAAGCAGGAAACAACAGAGACCAAGGCTAAATAATCTACATCAATCCAGACTCACTCATTTCTTTATTTTATAAAGGGTACAAACAAACACACACCTGTGGGCACAAATGCATTTCGTACACACACATAGCAGTCTTGAAACCCAGTCCTATCATTTTAGCTCAAATTAAACAACATAAATATGTATCACCTTTCAAAGATGTGTTCAGACCAATTTAGACACCATTTAAGGACATAAGTTTATTTTAATTCCTATTAAACTCTCACATTTTTCTAGAAGTCCAGACATTGCACTGCTGTGCCAGGTCATGAGCAAACAAGGAAACAGAATAAATTCTGTACGCAAAATTATTAGATGCAAAAAATTACATAGTATAAGCGTTAAAGGGTAAAGTGTTTTAGAATTATAGAGCTTTGAATGATTTACACTAATATGTATTTTCACAGCACTTACGATTTCAAGACAGTGAAGAATTAGGTGCTAGGTTTCATCACTCAGTTGAATGGTGCATAGAGATTTTATGTATCTATGAATGCAGTTACAAAGCAGAGACAAAAAATTAAGTCACACAAGCTTCAGCTTCACCTGCAGCATATACAGACCATATTCACCACTTACATTCTAACTGACATTATATACACATACTGTCAAAGAAAACAACTGCAATTAACTTCTAATTGAGCAGTGCTCCTTTAAAGGAGATATTTCCAAATTCTAATCAAAAAGCCCTCAGTAGCATTACTTCACTGCATTTCACTCATTGCATTATTCACTTTGAACGTCCATGCTTACAAATTCTGTCGTTCTTGTCGTACTCATATACTGTCTGCTCACTTGATCTTCTCTGATACTTCAGGATTTTCCCCCATAGCACATCTTGAAGCTTTTCATGTACTCCAGTGCAACAAGACAAAAACACCTTGTGCAACACACAATAGTGGCTGTCACGCTTTTTACGATGACAACAAGGGAGCCACCAATTGCCTCTGAAGATCTAGAAAAGGTAATCAGTACAAATAAACTTCTTGTTGAAAGACAGAAATTTGCAAAAGTGCCTCCCACTGCTGGCCAGCATCTCCTGTTTTTTGGTCAGGAGCAGGGCCACCTTTGCAGGATGGATGTCGCAGGGGACAAGGCTGGAGACAAAGCAGGACTGAGGTACACCCTGAGCAGAGACAAGTGCAGGCATCCCCCCCACGCAGTCCAGGCGCTGCTGGTGCTGGGATGAGCCTGAGTGGGACCAGGAGTCCTCCAGGGCCCTGTTGGAATTGCCAGGTCTATCACCCAAGTTTCTTCTCTTTCTTTTAGACTGCTTTTTTAAAAAACATAAAACCCTCTCTTAGATGGTATTCTTATTCTACAGAAGAACAGGACTACAGACAGTGATACAACACAGGCATGTTCTTGGCCCTTCAAGGTGAAAGCACAAAAATGCTGGATTCCCATGGATCCCATTACCCCATTAACACACGGGAACTGAGCAGAGCTCAGCACCCGGTGATGCAGGACTGCTTCCCCGCATGCCTGCCACACCAAAGTCTGGTTTCAAACCAATTCACAAACGAGGCATTCATTCTCACCAGCCTGAGGATTGTGGCACCGACTTCACACCCCACAAAGGCAGACAAGCCTCCAGCCACACAGCAGCAATACCTCCGACCACGGAGCAACACTGGCAGAGCCCCAGGGGGATCACCACCCGCTCCACCTCTGCCTGGGGACAGACCACCAGGGAAAATGGGAGAGACCAGAGCCAGGGCTCCAGTGATGGACGCTACCTGCTGTGAACACAAATGAGACTGCTCATGTTCAAAGTACAAGTTTTTACCCTAATACTATGTTACCATGTTGCATTTGCAACCCTGTAATTAATATAATGGCATGTGAAAGTCCACATCTGACTTTCATAGTTCTCTGTTAAAAAAAACAAAACAAAACAAAACAATAAATACCCGTAGCCTGGTATGAAAGAAGCACGGGACTAATTTTTCAAGGGTTCCTATTGAAATCTGTTTTTTCTGTGCAATCTCTTCCTCGCTGCCAGCCCAGTCGACTCAAGATGCAAGCTGAAAGTCAACCCTATGTCACGACATAGATTAAAAACCAGAATCTGCCCTCTGAACCTTTCTCTAAGCACATGCCTGCAATACAACAGGCAGAATAGAATCCATCATCTTCTTTTGTGTACTTCCGCTACACAAAGCTGAGAAGGGTGAAAACAAACATTTTATTTAGTAGGGGTTTTTTAAAAGTACTCATGCACAGCCTCCAGTTAAGAGCCTCACCAACTACTGCCTAAAGACTACCATCAGCTCCTTACTCCTACAGGCAGTTTACTACATTGCCAGTGGCTAACTCATACCAGCCTGCATCCACACATCACCAATCTAAATCCAAACGCAAATCTTTAAAAAATAAACAGTCTCTGAATTACAACTCCCAGGTTCAAAAGATGCTGTTTTCCCACAGCTGTTTTTCTGACAATAGCTATGCATGCAGTAATCCAGACTCCTCAGCAGCAAAAGTGATAAAAACTGAAAACCATTTGTGTTAATCATTTTCTCACTCTGCCGCATACAAGGAGCAAACCCACAGTCTTCATCCTCTTGCTTATAGGTAAGACTGCCTATGAAGCCTTTTACAAAAATACCCCCAAAAATAAGCTCAAAAAGAGAGGGTGCACTTGGCCCTTGCTGATTTTTCCTTTTAAAAAATGTTATTCTTTATTCTAGTGCAGTTCTGCTTTTTCCTGAGAAATATAATCACACTGGACTAGACAGACAGCTGTTGACAAAATACACCAAATCACGGGAAGAGTTTTATCTCTCTCTTATCTGATTGTGCTCCTCAAGCTCTCCTAAAAACGAGAGGCTGCAAAGAGATATGGCTCCTGTACATTACAAAAGGATCAGCGACCTCCTTAAATCTGGAATAACCAATTTTTTTAAATGCCCCAAAAAGCAAAAAAAACAAGTGTTTTTTTGCCATGCTTTACCTCTTCAGAGTTTATGATACAGGACTTTAATAATAAAATTTCAAAGACAACAACCTTCACATTTTTGTGCATAAACACTATCAGTATTTAATCTCTACCTATATGTAAAGTCTGTGAAAACAATCAAGTAGTGAACTGAGAGCTTCCCATTAATGTTCTAAAATACTTTGACTACTGTAAGAAGAGACTATTGTAAGCAATATCGCCATAAGAAAACTCTTATAGGCACAAACACCCATGCACCTCTCAGAAATGACACCAGCAAGGAGTTCTTGCTCTGGGTGTTATAGATAATAGAGAAAGAAAGTACGATGTTAGAATAAATTCTGCAAAACAAGCTGTTTCTTGAAAACATCACCAGCATTTAACAACCTCAATACAGGGTTATATTTGGACTCTAATCCTGCATTTTAATCAATACGTTGTCGACTTCATAATCAAAATTGGTAGTGCAAAACATTTCTTGCACATCTGAGATAAATTGAAATACCTTGTTATAATATGCATAAATTTAATCCCGGAAAAACAGAATCTACCATGTGAATCCCCATGTAAATGTCCATCAGTACCGCCCAGCTGAAATCCAATTTTACAGTGACAATAAGTGGAAGACACCTTTATGCTACGTATTTCAAGGACAGCTTATCATTCAGATGTACTGCTCATGCAGAATCAGGAGATATTTGGAACTCTGTATTTTACTCTATGGTTGTGCGCTAATCTCATGTCATTAAAACCTAGTTAATTTCTAATTAGTGAAACACATCTAGACTCCATGACCTCTACGTGGCTGAGAAATCACATAACCACAGCCTTGCTGAACTGATAATGACCTAAGAGCAAAAACCCCTACCTGGTTTGCCAGACTATTCAGACCAAATAGATCATGTAATAAAAGTGACAGGAGGGAAGAGACAGGGGAAAAAAATAATCAGTCAATCTGAATTCAATCAGTCCCCATTAATATTAAGTTGATATTTCACATCCATTACAAAAGTCTCTCTAGAATTGCAGTGGAAAGAACAGAACTTGTAGCTTCATGTTCCTCTCCTGGTTAACTATTACTTCATTTAACTAGTACTTGGGCATGCCAAACAAGGTGTGTGTCCTAGAGGACAACCAAATACATTGACCAGAGGATGCCAAGGTCCAATCTGCATGATGCTGACTGCTTTCAACTGCTGTAGTTCAGGCAGAGCACAGCACAATTCACCTCTACTCTCCCTTCAGAAGTAAACCCCTACAACTAGTGAAACAACTTGCCAAACAGAAACTGATAAAACATCCATCTGAATCAGACAAAAGCCAGGAACACTGGAGCTGAGATCAAAACTTCACCATCTCCTCCAGTATCCTTACTGGTAAGGAGGGGGGAATGCCAGTATTACAGACAGCACTGCTGACCTCTACGCTCAGTTGAACAACACTCTGCAGGCATGTTCCCCTCCTGAAACATGTTGAGAAGGGAACAATGGCTAATGAAACAGGCTGGGAATTGCCACATAGGGAGCCAGACCACAGTTAGTGGTGACAGACTGAGGGGTCTTGTCCATTCTGGATACCACAGCGCTGCTCCCTGCACAGATAAGTGGCAAAGGGAGTCTGCTTCCATCAGTGAAGTACAGCTCCCAAAGTATCTAAAAATCATTCCAGTGACTGATTTGGACATCAAACAGTAACCAAAGTTACTCTGAAAATACTTTCCCAGTGGAAGATCATCCCAGACCTTCTGCCTATCCTTGCAAGCGCTGAGCACTCCGGAACTATCAACAATATTCAGTCTGTTGCCTTTTTCTAAGAACAAAGTATAAACACTTCCAGCAACTGCACTTAATGTCCAAATTTTTGCCAAACAAATTCCTCTTCGTTTATGAGAAAGCAATTTTGTTTGTACTGGGAGAATTCATGGATTCTAAAGGACTAACTATTCCTCTTCTTGCTGAGGTAGGCACTCACAGAAAGCCCCAAGCTGAAGTTCTGGAACTCAATGCTTCCTGGTCTGCAACCAGCAGGATGAAAGATGGGCACAAATCTGGGCACGGAAACAGCAGAGACTCTTTTGCCTCACCCTGTCAGAGCAAGAAGAAAGGACCCAATTCTGGGACATTCCCTTTATTTTTAATCTTTAAGGAAACTGGGATCCTGATGAAGATTGGGATTTCCAATTTCTGCTACTCTCCAGACATTTCCTAAAGGTGCAGACTCCTTCCATACATCTAAGTGCTTCCTGTGAAAAACTTGCTTCAAAACACCTTATAGGAAGGTCTACATTTCCACACAGTTCTAGGGCAGGGAACAAGCTCCAGGCTGCTGATCACCAGCACTGCTTAACTGCCGGTTTGCTCTCAGGTCCTCTTTCATAGAGCTCCAAACCAGTAGGTGGACGTAAGTCTGGGAACACAGTTCTCACTCATCACCACTCTCTCCCAAGAGTCAGCACGGATGACTTTACACGGGGTTTGGATTCCTACTTCTTATCCATTTTTCCAACAGTAGTCATGCCATCTATAAGTTCATCCTTCTGGTGAGCTGCAGGACAATCTCACATGTTTAAAAAACACTGTACTTGGAAAAAACACACATGATGATCACTGTATCTTCAGGCCACAACAATACCATCTGGTGGCCAGAAGAGACCCTTCTGGCTAAGGATATGCACTATGGGTATAGCCATCTCTTAGAACTAGCTCTCACATAAGGCAATCTAAGACACTTGGTTTCCTGCAGATAGACACAATCTACAAGTTTAATTTCAGCCCACAGTGTAATCTAATGTGAACAACTGGTTTCTGTATGTACTCCCCTCCAATCACTCGCCGTTCCCAATTACATATTTCCTTTAATAAAATGAGTAAATATTCATGGTGTGGCAGCCTGAGCAGAACATTGCTAACCACCAAGGCCTTGTACCACTTCCAATATAAAGGTGCTCTCTGTAGTCTTGAGCAATTTTCTCTCCATCTGTGACAAGTGTGGTAGTACTCACTCTGCCACATAATTGTATAACAGATGACACTAACGACAGACAGTTCTAGTTGTGTTAGCCACAGGTGACCTGTCTCCATCACCTGGCAGATGATCAGGCTGCTTCTTGATAAACAAGGGAAGATGATAACTTTCCTCCCATTTCCCAGGGGAGCCACACCCTATTTTGGTTCTGTATATTTCTAAGTCTTCAGATATTTGTAGCTACTTTAGAATGCTGAAAATACTGTCTGCACCTGGTGTTAACATCCAGGAAACCTAGGGGCAGAAGCCAAGATAAAACCATTTTCTTGGCATCTGACACTGACTAGGTCCCAAGTTCCCTGATGCCTAATTACAACCATTCTCTCTTATTTATTTATTTTTATTTATTTTAAATACAGTGTGTATACACTGCCTGTTTTCTGATCTGTTCAACCAAGGTGTACTGGAAGCATATTGACTTGAAGGGAAGACCTTTCCCACTTTCAGAGTTTTTAACATATTATTTGATTGATAAATAAACAAGGTGAGCATGACAAGCAAATAGAAAAAGGGAATAGAAACAGGTCATAGCAAATATTGACACACTAATTGCTTGTTAACAAGGCAAACTTTTCTCTTTATGAAATCAGTTGTTGAAGTGGGCACTCGCATACCATATTTACTTTTAATGGACCAGAATTACGTTATGCCCAGGAAGAAACTGCCTCCAATACCTCCATCCATCTTCCAAAGAATTCAGAACAAAATGCAGTATCCACCTCTACTCAATCTACCTTCTGATTAAAAAAAAAAAAAACCTGCTGTGAGTGTAAGAGCTCTTGGAATGGCTCTGAGCCAACCCACTGCTACCACAGATAGCTACAGAGAATGTAACAGTAAATATATGCTGAATAGTTAACTGAAAGTGTCAATGCTATACAAATTTAGAAATGCAAAGAGATAGATGCAGCCCAACTCTGAACTTAACCTGAACCGGTGATCCCACACTACTGCAGTCTTTAAAAGCGCTCTCAGTCTGCAAGGAGCAGTTACAAAGAAAAGAGCTGAAGCTGTATGTCGTTGTTTTGCAACAAAGCCAACTTGTTGGCCAGAATCATTCCCTGTGGAAAACGAGTAACTGCACTAGTAATACAAAGCTTCAGGGTAGACTTCTAATCCCTTCTCCAACATAAATCCTTCTGTGAAAAATCATCTTCCCTGGATCAGTTAAGGTGTGCTGAGAATATCTTGTCCATGAAATCGTTCCACCAAATACACCATCTCTGAAAGTGCCTTGTACTATACCCACCACAGAAAGTGTTAATTGTAACTAGTTAGCTACTTCCAGGTGGTAAACTGCCTTTTCTATTTTACACTGTAACCAGTAAGTTGAAAACAACTGAAAACAAATTGATTCAAAGAGAAAACGAGAAGCAGCACAAACTAATGGATGCTCTAATACAGACTGACAAGAAAATCAAAACATTAAAATTAAAAAATATAGGCCCTAGTACGTGTTAGATTCCAAATTCAGAATTACTCCAACCTAAACTCCCTGTTCCCGATGGAGCTTGCTAAAACAAAGCTCCCTTCAAGTAGTCTAATGCAAGCTGATACAACAGCCGAGTCACGCCTGCATTGATCATCGACCACGCAATCTCATTTAAAACACCCCAAAGTGCTGAGAGTTCTTGCTGGCTGTTCATTCTAAAGAGGACAGAAAATTGCAAGCACCCTGCAATCAAATAAAATGAGAAATTTGCTCCCAAAAGCACAGGTGCTTTTGAAGATGCAGCACAATGCAATACCCCTGGTGCAAAGGAGCACAACTGCTTGCATCCCACCTACTTCAAGGACATGATGCAATATACTATCATTTCACTGCCCTGCTGTTTATCACAACAACACACAGCCTTTTCAGATGCAAATTACGTCCAAATCATTCGGGTAATTGCCATGTAAAAAGCATCTAAACCACTCCTGAATTAGCTAGCTCAAGTTCACACACCCACACAGTTCAGCAGAAGCTACAAATCCCAGTGCAGTGGGACATCTACCCTGAACTCCACAATGCCACAACTGGACTGTTATAAATACCAATCGATGCTACGTGCATTATAAATACTAACATACTTTACCACTACTGCTGCTATACTATAATACTTCAATAAAGACAGTTCCTTTAATTGGGCTAATATGTGTCAATGCCAGGCTGCTGTTGCACAAATAATCTAAAACTAGTTGTTCATGTGTGACAGAGGCAAATACTGTTTTCTTTCACAAAGTGATAAAATAAATTACAACGAAATTAAGTGACTTCCCACTTTCACATTATGAATGACAAGAGCAATAAAATGAACATATAAGCCCTGACTTTCCAGCCATTATTTATCATTTGCTCAACATACATCCTCACAGCACAGCAGGTCTGTAGTAATCAATCTGAGGAGCTTTTAACTAGTCTGTGAACCTTTCACCGCTGATGCCAGGTTCTATAAGCACAGTGGAAAAGACGAAATATTGTCCTTTTCCACCGGGATGATGACTGTAATGTGTAATTGAAGATTCCTAGCAAAAATACAGCACTAATTCCCTTTCACTGCCCAACTACCTCATGGCTGGTCCTCACCACACCCATGTAGGCAAAGTGCAGTGCCCCTGCCTTACTCTGCTGCTGCTGAGCCTGGGAGCAGATAGCAGTTTCCAGCATGACAGTACAGAGCTCCTGGGACGTCAAAATGTCAGAACCTTATTGCTTACTGAAATTTTAATCCACCTCTCTTTCTCTCTCTCTTCTTTCTCTGCCACCAGCTACAGAAATGTTAAAAAATAGTAAGAGATCTGATGTAACACAAGTGGGTAGCAGCAGTCTCTCTTGACTCCACAATCTTTCCAGAGCTTGACAACCAATGAGGAAAATACAAATTAGCTCCTCTTCATAGGCAGAGCACTACAGCAGAAATTAGCTCATTCCCCAGTCACCACAACACCCTATTACTCCAGCTCGAAACACGAACTGAAATAATGGGAAAGTCTTCTCATGGTGAAATTTATATAGATTAAGAAAACACTATGGATTCACTAATATCATCCTTTAAAAATGTTAAAAGTCACTACATTATCAAAGGAAAAACTTAATCAAACACATTTTAGAACTCCCCATGATATGTCTATTATTACCTTTTCAAGGGGTACAAACATATGTCAAATTTTTCAAAGTACTTCAGACTGTGTGCGTTCTAGCTACCTCTAAATCCCCATAAATCCACCATCTCAAGGACACAACGCGAGCACTGCTTTCACAGTCGCTAAGCATAAAGTTAAAAGATGAAGAGCAGAGGCAGAAATTTGCAGGGGGAAAAAAAAAAGTTAGAGATGTAGGAACATAATAATTTAGTTCAGGATATGAAGACAGATGTTCAACTATGCATAAGTGCTCAAAGATGCAAAGAAGAAATTTTGTAGCCTGAAGAAGTCAGATGTGTAACTCCACAGGAACCAAGTGACTGACTCGTCCAGGAACCAGGAGCATTTCAATTCTCCTAATGTAGAAGCATTATTTCTACCCTGAAACAATACAGTGCTGCTTGGGGAAGTGGACCTTTTTGTAAATACAATCTCCCCTCTAGAGAGCCAAGGTGTGCTTGCAGAAATGTGACTGAAGCTCCAGGAGATGAGCACACACAACAGAATAACTGATAGTAAGGGCAAAACTGCACTCTTGCAACACCGGGCATGGGAAGAGCAGCTCACCCTGGCTCTGCCACTGTACAACTTCAGGGTTTGACTTAGGTATCAGAGGTATCTCTGGCTAGGGCCTTCACATTAGTTATCCCTCATTCTTGAAAAGCTAGAGACTCATATTGTTAACCCAGGACAGTAAAATAATAATCACACCACAATACCCTTCTATTTCCA
This sequence comes from Thinocorus orbignyianus, assembly GCA_013400375.1. NCBI lineage: Eukaryota > Metazoa > Chordata > Aves > Ciconiiformes > Thinocoridae > Thinocorus > Thinocorus orbignyianus. The sequence continues at coordinate 1,628,606 of VXBW01007744.1, read as the reverse complement.
TGAGGGAGCCTGGTCCACAGTGCTGCAAGACTCCAAAGTTTCACCACAGGCCAACACAGCATCCTCACACACCATGTTAGGATAACACGCTGCAGCTACTTTGTCTTCCTGCTCCTCTACGTAGAGCACCTACTTTTCTCCCCTGCCATCTGCTAGCTTGCTGCAGTCTGCTGGGACAGGACTGCCTTCTCCTTTCCTCCCCATCCTGGTTGCTCAAACGGATGGTGGCAGGTCCTAACATTTCCTCTTCATACACTCAGCTTTTGCCTCAGGAACATGAACCAACACAGAGTTACCCCCATGAATGAGCAATGCTCTGCTTACCTCCACCGTACCAGTGGGCTCCACCAGATTTACACGGTAGACAGTGAAACACCTTGTGAGGGGTTAGCAAGGTAGTAATTACTCCTTCAAGAGGGGACACCTTTTCCTCTTATCCTCAGGTGCCACTGATTAAAACAGAGATGTCTGCACTACCTGCCTCACAGGGACTATCAGAGAGAAACTAAGGCAGGCAGTATCAACGATGACTACATGCAGCTTCTTATTATGCCTTTTCTTAGAAAGGAAGGATAGCAAGAAGCCAGAAAAATATCAGTCAGGTAGATCATAAGCAATCTTCAAACTATTACTGATAAACCTCAGTATGAGATGTTCAGCAAATAACTATTTCTTTCATCTGCTTCTGATCACTACTATAGTTCAAAATGGAAAAAATAAGGGCTATAAAATAAAGGCTACTCCACTACACTTGTAGCCTGTTAGAATAATTAATGGCAAACACTCCATTTTCTTTCTATTAGTCAGGTCATTAGAAAAAGGAACAGCTCATCTAAAAATAAAGTCAATATTGGCTGAGTCTAAACAGTATCTTCAGCATTTAACACAAACATTCAAGCAATGAACACTATTATTCTGTGCTTGTATCCATATGCCCTGAAGTCAGTAACTGCTCTTCAACATCTGACCTTTTTTTAAAGCAGATTTACAAGAAAGTATAGTGCAAGTGTGTCCCAATCAGCTGGTGAAAAAGTATTATGGATCATAACTACACAGCAAACAATTACTAGTTCTTCCAATCTGCAATATTAGGATAAATCTGGCATTCAACTAAAAAAATAAAAAACAACAACATAAAGAAGTGAATGACAGCAAACACATACAACCCTCCACTTCAAAATAAACCCAAATCAACCTTGGAGAATATTTACAATTATATCAAATGCCTTAAATCCCTAAAGCTCTTAACTACAGTTAACCTATTTCACTATGTTTTCCAGCAAGCAATTACAAATAACATTATACCTTTATGAAGCGCTTTTCACACTCACAGCTCTCAAAGCACTTCCCACAGAAACACACAAACAAAACACAGCTTTCGTTGGGGTGGGAAGGCACTGATACACAGCATAATGTGCCAACACAAAGGTGAGTTTTACAGTACGGCTTTATTTATCAAAGACAGATTTTCCTGCTCTCTGATACCTACACACTGGCAGTCACCAAGCAAAAAACAATCAACAGCAACCATGCATATCCACAATCTTTAATTCCAGGGAAGCATTGAGAAGCACCAGACTGCTCTGCAGCAGGTAGGCTACGATCGGGATGCCGTTCTGGCAAGTTCCTTGCGGGCCAGCTGAAGCAAACCCCGACTTACCCAGGCCGGCCCAGCGAGGGCTGCGTCCAGCAGCGAGAGCAGTGCTGGTGCAGACAGGACAACAAGATCAGAGCCACAGGCGTCGGCGGCTCCTGGAGCAGCAGCCCTGACTGCCAGGGTGTCTGCACCGCGCTACACAAAAAGCTGCATCTTCCTCAGGAAAAAAAAATAATACTTGAAGCTCCTTCCTGGCCCTGCAACCTATTCCTCTATGCTGTCACAGCTAGCGACTAAGGAGATGCTTTTAGTGTCACAGGAGATTAAGGCTCTGGGAGGAGAGCGCCTGGCAGCTTTACTCTCACGCACCGATCCGTCTCCGCGCACAGGCGCTTTGTCGGCAGATGAAAGTCTATTATCGCCACACACCGCCCGAGCGAAACACTTCCCAAGTTTTCCCACGGGGCACCAGCCTCCCCCTTCAAGCCGGACCCCAGCGCTCACTGCCCCTCGTCCCCCTCCCGAGAAGCTCCAGGGTCTCAGAGCCCCACACCGAGCCCCTGGCTGGGACACCACCTCCCCGAAGCCCGGCCGAGCCCGGGGGGGAGCCGAGGCGCCTCCAGCCGCGACCCAGGACCCCCGGGAGGGGAGCGGCAGCTGCGGTGCCCCGGGGCGGGGGGACTCGCACGGCAAGAGCGGTATATACTGACACACCCACACTTATATATGTATGTGTAGATATATATATATATGTATATAAAACACACGCAGCGCCCTGCACCTGCCCGCCGCCACCAACTCGGAGCGAACCCCCCCCCCTCAGGGCTGGCCCGGGCAGCCCCTCCCGCCGGCCGGGGACCCGCTTCCCACGGCGGGACCGGCGGCTGCGGGGGCAGCTCCGCCACCGGACAAATGGGGATAGAGAAGGGAATAACGNGGAAAGTTCCGAAGGCGCGTTGACCTCCCCCCGCCCGGCAGGGCTGGGCCAGGCCCCTGAGGGCCGGCCGGCCTCTCCCTACCAAAATCTTCCCCCTTCCCAAGGTTTGGTGCCCGCACGCCGCGCTTGTGCCTCAAGTTGAAACTCTTCCCAGCAAGGCAGCCAGCTCCGCAGGGGAAAGGCGACTCGGCTAACTTCCATTGCCTGTCTCTAAAGCTCCCAAGGCAGTGTCCGCGTCCCCCTTTTCCCGACATCTCCGGGATCTACCTCATTTGGATGCTGGCAGAACCAGGCTCCTGTTTGACGAAGCTGCCGATTGACACCAAAACCCACCTTGTGCAGGGATGTCCGATCACGTTAGGGCTGTGGCCTGCCCTGGCACATTGACTTTCTGGTGATGACCGGTATACACAACTCTGGCAATAATCCAAACCATAAACTCTAAGGAAAAAATTCTTTCTGGTACAACTCTGCATCATTTCCCCTTCTGTTGGATCTGGGTCTCCATCTTTCTTTATCTTCTTTGGCTACTCCCTGCTTAGTCTTGCCAACGGCAGGTTTCAGGCCTCATAGTTTGCCCGTGTTTGTGTCTTACAGAAGATCCTTCATTTACACAGACTATGAATTTATTTTCTGATTTTTTGTTCAAAGAGTCTGCATTTCTGAAATATCACAGGATATTTTTTCAATACTTTTTTTTGAAATAAAATTAATCTAAGGATTTATATCAAGTTTAAATTCAAACTGCTTGCCACTCCTTTCAAATAAACTGAAGCATGTTATACATTACTTGCCACACAATATTCAGGGAAAAGAGGAGGGAAAGAGTGGCTACCTGTGAAAAGGAGATTTTTTTTCTTTTTTCCTGAGATTTTCTCAGCAAAGCATTTCAAATCACTAGTTAAATCAAATTATGCTGGGATATAACTTCTTGTCTTACATCAGCTCTATTCAGGAAAAGCTGTTTCTCCTCTGTATTACACAGTCTTTATTCTCCTGGCTGCCTCAAAGGAATGTATGTGCAGTAGTTACCAGATTTAAGTGCTTAAATTTACCAGGTTAACTCAGACTAAAGTGGAAGTTCTATAGAAATGCCATTTTCCAAAACACAGGATTGATACAGAGCATTTCTCCGTCTTAAAATTCCTTTCAAAGCAATTATGAACATGCTTCCTGGCAGTGTTTCCAGGCTGAGCATTACTGTACTACGGTAGAACACAATGCTGAGAAAGAAAACCAACTGGAAACATTAAAGCAGAAGTGACCACTGTGCTTTTTTTAATCATGCTCAGCAGAAGAAATTGTAACCAAAAAGTACAAATAAAAGGAAAGGCAAACGACAAATTAAAATAGCTTAAATGCTATTTCAGTTTCGGATAATATTTCATGTCTTATTTCCACATTTTATACTATAAAGAAATGAATCTTTGTGTAGTGGGTTCTCTTGGGTAACAACTACTGTTTGCTCTCTTGAAGACTATTGAAGACTTGTTTGCTCTCTTGAAAATGTTCTTCTATAGAGAAAAACAGCATAGCGACATTTCTTAATTTCATGAATTTCACTGCTGAAACGAATGATCCATAATTAAAACCAAAAGAAACCAAGCCAGGTTTTTATTTGCATTGATCCTTACACTGCAAACAATGCAGTCAGACTTGATTCATCACAGAGATCCTTTCTCACTTTAACCTTTTTCCCAGCGGGAGAGTCCAGCGGTTTGATGAGCATGATTAGAGATGCAGGAACAGTTCCATTTAGATCAGTGGGACATCTCGAGTTGATGTAGAACTAAGCACATACAGAAATGTTTGCAGAAAAATACTTTCCACCTGAAAGACTTTGTCATGCTCAGCAAGTGCTGGGGAAGAATCGAGTGATGACAGACTTCTGTGCCAGGAGGACAGAGTTTTCTTGTCCCCTCTCCAACTGTCTTTTATAATGAGATCTTAAAGTCAGAAGAGACAGCCCCCATGGCCCACATCAGATAAAGAACATCACCTGTCGGTAACGATACAACACTAAAACCAAAAGAAGCCAAGCTAGATTTTAATTTCCCCTAACATTTACACTGAAAATATTTGGTCAGCTTTACTTTATCACAGAGACTGATTTCAATGACAAAATCATACCTTTTATAAAGTTACCCTATCTTTTCCTGAAGACTGCGACAGGAAACTTCCCCCACACCTAGTAATATTCTTCTAAAGTTGTATTATGCTCATTGTTGTAAAGGGGTCATTTTATCACCTTTGAAAAGTACAGCTTCCAACTGCTGCACACAGGGGCCACGACAGTAGAGTTACACACACTCACGGGGTCTGTGCTGACTCTCTTACTCACCGCTCAACTGTGGGAGTCTCTGGGATACTTCATGAGCTTCTTCACGTGGTGGAGAGAGTCACAGCACAGCGTGTTATCCTGTGATTGTCTGGAAATTAGGGAAAAAAAAAAAAAAAAGAAAAAAAAAAGGAGGAGTACATACAGCTAACTTCCTGCCAGGAGCATCCTCCTCTTGGGGTGCTTGAAGAGAACCCCGATGAGCAGAAGCTGGTGCAGCTGCAGTGGTTTAGTGGTTTTTGTGCTCCAAGGTAGGGCTAGTCCTTTCCTCTCAGTTTGCAAACCAACAATGTTGTTGATCCGATGACGCGCCATCACACTTACTTCATAAATATTCAACAGTTGTTATTTAGAATGAAAAACCGAGCTGCTGCCTCGGGGGCGGGTGCCAAGACTACTAAACCGGTGCATTTTCCCCATGAAGGCAGTAAAGCGGAGTAAGCACCTCTTCTCTCTGGCTGAGAGCATGAAAAAGCGAAGAGGTTTTCAGAGTAGTTCAAGGAAGGTTCTATTTTTCATAAAATGTTTAATTTAACGGTGACCTAGTTTTACAACAGCTTTCAGTGTCTTGACTTTTCTTATCTCTCATGTCTTAGCCTACATCATTAGAACAACAGAGCAATAGGCTTTACAGACTTTGTAAAGAAACTAAATAAGACCTTAACTGGTAGATTAATTCTTCTCTCATATTTTGTTTAAAGTCGTCGCTATGGCATGGTTTCTTTGTAGTTTTTAGGAGGTTTTGGCACATCTTTTATGTCACATATTGTAGGGGTTTTTTAAAATGTCAGCTTAAGGCCCTTTGCTTATTTCATGGTACATTTTTGAGCATCAGGCCATAGCAGCAGTCTTGAATTCCTCAGATTTTTAACAGAAGGATCCTTTGTTTTGTAAACATTCATTTAACTGTATGGAGTTGTCGGCTGGATCAACTAGCAAATTTGGAATTTTACAAGCAGCATAGACTCATGCTAGCATTCAGAGGGAGCAAGTTGCGGGATACTGCTAATTTTGCAGACCATACTTCACATGCCTGGAGCTTCAGAAAGAAGTTACTCTCCTTTTTGCTATTTCAACAAGTAGCTGCAGGTCAAGGGATGTTCACTCTTTCTTTTGCTACACACTACATATGGAGCTCTCTCTACTGTTTCACAGTATCTCTCCATGATTCCTTGCTTGTGTTTATAAAAGCAGACTTTAAAAACCCCTAATGCTCTGTTGTGTGTGCCAAGTTCCATGCAGATTTAGCAGAAAAAAAGGAAGTAATTTGAAAAAACTGTTGATGTCAGCCATGCAGGTGCAAAACAAATTAGGTCTGCAGAAAGATACCTCTTGCTTCTACCTCCATCTCAGGGACTGGCAGGAAATTTTATTATTGGAGAGTCAAGTACGGGGAGGCCTTGCTCCACTGAGTCCTTCCTGCATACACATCCTTCTACAAAGGGAAAGCCATAGAGGTAAGAGATGCCTAGAGTAGGAGATGCTGTCACATCTGCCATGCTTATAGCAGTGCAAGTGCTTTCTCTACAGGGAGAATTCTCCCGTGGGGATCTCTGCCCGCAAGAGGCTTCCTTTGATCCACACTAGTCATGTTTTGCAAAAATTGAACATGTCAGGCTGAAGAAGACAGGTGATGTATGCTGACAGCTTCTGAGCCATGAGTTAAACAGCATCAAGCCACACATATACTTCTACAACAATGAGGATCAGGCAAGCTAAAACAAAGACAACTTAACAGGAACCATTCAGAGGCAGCGTGCACTAGGCCTTGCTGAACTTCACTGAATTCCTCCCTTTGTGCAAAGGGATTTCAGCTGTCTTGGTAAACATGAAATTTGTGTCAGCTCTAATGCTTCTTAAATTTTGCATGGTTTCTGACAAACTTCTCAGTGACTCGTTACCATCAAGGAAAAAAAAAACAACCATAGAGGCATGGAGGAACTCATGCCTTGGACACAAGGAACTCTCAACCCCAAAAGTATTGAGAATTTTTTTTTTTTTTTTTGTAAAGTTGAAAATATCCAAATGGCATTAGTTATGGTCCCTCTGTTTATTTTTACCAATAAGGAACACTGTGGAAAAGCAAAATTCACAATCTCTGCAAATACACCCGGGACAGCCTAGAAGACCTTGTTTCCTGGAAGTATTAAACAGAGGTTTGTGCAAGAAGATTTGCCTCACGCTGTCTTTTCTGGGGTCCCAAAACGCAGCAAGAGCCATAGAAGTAATTACCCGCAGGGAACAAAATGTCCTCAATATTCTGAGTCTTGCTCAAGCATTTTCTTTCTCTCCTGCCTTGGAAATCACACACCTGAACAAATCAGAGGACTGGTTGAGTGAGGAGGTTAACGGCCTCATTCTTTCCTGTGGTAAAGGTGGGTCTTTAGAGGGGATGTTAAGTTTTTCTGTCTTGAACAGGTAAAAGTCTGCTAAGATCTCTCCACCACTTCTTTCTCTTCACCAGGAGATCAGTTCCTTAATATCTAACAATGATTCTTCTTTCCTGTCCCTTAAGAATGGTCTTTTGCCCAGATTCCATCAGCCTGATCAGAACTTGTGAAGTTCTCCTGGACCAGGTAAGGCCTCCAGTTCTGCCACACTGAGTGTCCAAACATTATGAAAACTCACTGCCCTAAATGGCAGAAATGGGTGAACTTCCATAGAATTCATGCTTTCTCCAGTCAGTCTGTACCTACCAGACTGGAAAAGGTCAGAATAAATCACAACATTTATCAGAATAAATCACAACATCCTTGGCTATTTTCTTCTGCAATACTGCAAAAGTTTCCTGTGGACTTTTTCTGTTTGAAATAGGTTTTATGATGATTAATTACATAAGCTGTGATGGGAGCTGCTGTGCAGTGGGAATGAAGAGCCTGAAGTGTGGAGGAAGGCACGAAATGTGTTTATAAAAAACCCCTTAAAACTAGCAAAATACAGCATGTGCCTTTCATAGCCCTGATCATGCCGTTTGTATGCTATATCCCCCCACCACTATTTATCTGCATCTTATTAAACTGTGCATTTGTCACAGCAAAAACTATATCATCTCCTGCTTTTGAAAAAGTATTTAACATATGGAAGAAGCTACAAACATCACCATAAAACACATTTCTTTTCTGTATTTAGATGATTTATAGTACTCACCAACACAGTTCAAGTGTTGAAACGCATGTCTTTGGGCTTGTGTATCTATATGTATTCGTGTATGCATCATAGTTACAGAAGTTTGCAGGGTATTAATGATTTGTCTAAATCCCATGGTGCCATTTCTCTCTCTGTGGCTAATTTATGTAGGTAAACATCACAGTACATCTTCTGGTTTTGGCAGGGTAGTTTAATGTTTGACATTTGCTACTGGTGAATACTCAGGTACTCAGTTTCGTTTGGTTGGTTGGTTTTGGTTTTGTTGGGTTTTTTTTTCAGTATTAACAGCAGTAAAGCTTGGACAGTTAAACATTTCTATAATTTGACTAAGAAAAGTCCCTAAAACTCACTTTCAAATTAAAGTGACTAATTGGATTAATCTTCAGCTATTGACCCAACTTGTCTGCTGCTGAGAAAGTACTGTACTCGGAGGAGATCTGGCTGAGCATGGGTCAGTTGTGCAGCACTCACTAGAATGAGTGGGAGGTGGGGGGGCAGAAGGACTCAAACCCCACATATTAGCCTAGGGAACCTGATTTTCCTAGGCTCTCACTAGAGATGGTGGGTAGAGACAACTGCAGATTCAAAGCTGGAGCGTAGTCCTCAGATGCTCGGAAAAGACACAAAGACACACAAGACCACCATAAGGTTTGCCTCACTGGATTGCTGTCAGCTTTTGTTAGCTTTGTGAATCCCCCTTGCCTACAAATTCAGGAATCCACATGCCAGTTTTGCAAATCTCAGCACTATAAAATATGAGATGGATCCCAGGACTCAGTTCTGGTCTCATCTTCCACCTCTCCAGCCAGAAGAACTCTACTGGCAGCTCTCTCCTTGAAACACACTCCTTACTTCAATCCTCAGCTTGCTGAGCTCTGACAACTGAGAGACTGATACAGATCAATTCAATTAAAACACATTTCAAACTGTCCTGCTCTGTTGAACTAGAACATAAGAACAACACATTTGCACAATGTATAATTCAAAATAATGCATAGGGCCTATTTTAAAAAATAGGGGTTTAATTATTTTTATTTTTCTTTTTTGTAATTAGCCAAGAAACTGCTTCAGATCTACATCACCATTAACAACTCCACAAATCTTTAAAAGCTGTAATACATGTCATGTCAGGATCTCAAAGAGCTTTATAAACACAAATGAAACAGTGAGCCCTCAAATCCACTTGCAGGTAAATAACCATGGCAGGCAAGGTTGAAATCCTGCCATTCTTCAACTGCTTGGGCTGAAATGTTTCATTTTATGGACTGGCACAAAGCTAGCTTCTTATTTTATATTTTTTTTAATGTTTCAGCAAAGCCAGTTTAATTCACTCAAAGGAGATTTGATGAAAAAAGGCTTTTGCCCATGTTGAATATATTCTTATAACTGAATATGCCCATGTTTTGAGGCTATTGTTAAAAATGTATCAGGGAGATGGGCCTTGGTGACAAGGATACGCCGTTCTGTGAAAATCTGCCCAAATTTTGACAAGTTACAAAGCCTGAAATTTTCAACTTGTTCCTGCTTACATTCTTAGAGTTGAAGGCTAAATTTCCCAGAACATCGTTGCAGTGATGCATATTCAGAATAGTATAGTTAATTTTAACTAAACATGTAAATTACTTGGGCAAGGTAGGGGGTGGTTGTGGTGTTCTGCTTCTTATTACCAAGTTGCAGCACAGAAGGGACTGAAAATCACTCGAAGTCTGTCCAACTGCTCAGTGTAGACTGAGCTATGCCTAAGTTACTCCTGACAAGTCCTTAAAGACATTCAGTGCTAGAGACACCAGAGACACTCCAGGCAATTCAGTCTAATGTTTAGTGAACCTCTATCTGTACTAAGTTTCATCCTAATGTTGAAGATGAATCTCTGTTGTTAAAATTGGAGCCTATTGTTTCATGCCCTCCATCACAGACACAGAAAGCAGATTATCACTGCTCTCTTTGGAGCGGAATTTCATGTTTTTTAAGGCCTTTACACATTTTTCTGTATCACATTAAACATCGGATTAGATTTTCTTTCCTTACAGCCTATTTTTCAATGCCTCACCACACTGATTGCCTTCCTCTGGACCATCTCCATCTCCGCCACATTTCTCTCATGTCCACAAGTGTACACACCTCTCTGCCACCTCACCAGTGCCAAACAGAGCACCCTCAGCCTGCAGGGCTGCAGGCAGCCCAGGGTGACCCTCCTCTTTTCTGCACCAGCCCAGCGTTATTGCCTCCTGTTCAATTTGTGGTCTAGGAATATACTCCTGCTAAACATTTTCCCACAGATTTGCTGTGACAACAGTTCTTTGCTGTCCTGTGTTTCTGCAGCTCCTTGCTCCTGTCTAAATGTAGCTCTTATTCATATTGAATGCTACCCACATTTTCAGATCATATCTGCAATTTATCAAGATCCCTGAATTTTAATCCTGGCTTCTAACGTACTTGCAGTCTCTTGCTGCTTGAAATGATCTGTAAATTTAATAATGACTCTCTTTGTGTCATCATCTGGCTCATTAATGAATTTAATGAATACTACCAGACCTAGAGCAATCCTCCATGTAACTTTATGCAACTCCCCCTTACATTTTGAAGATGAAACTGATAACTGCTGTTTGAATAATGGCCTGCTAATGCAACTCAGCATCACATTTTGAGTACAAATATTTACAAGTTCACAATTTACTTTCTGCAAAATAGTTGTTTAAAACTTTTTTTTTCTTTTTGCCAAGAAATTCTTTATTAAATATTAATGGAACTCAGACTTCAAAGGAGATTGAGCGGAGGTAAAACAAATTTCATGTTTCATTCAAACACTTAATTGTAGACAATATCTTTAGGTGCACTTTTATTAGCATTTAGAACTTTAGGTATTGCGTGGCCCTTATTGTCTTCCCCTCTGGAAAGGATTCTCAGATTTTAGGTCAGCAGCTGATGGCAATAACACACAAGAAAGCATAAATATTGAAAAGTGGAGAAAGGAAGTACTTAATACTCCACTGGACCACTCTTAGAGTAAAAAATTCGGATTTGTGGTGACTTAGAGACCATATGCTATAGTTTTCCTCCTTTGAACCCCACATTGTGCAAAAGAATAATACCCTCCATGACAGTTAGAACATATTTAGAAAAGGCCCACAGATCAGCTCATGTGGCTGTGAGCTATAATCTACCCACACATGCTAAAAAAGACAGAACTCTTCGCACTGTTATAATCAGCTAGTCCTGCTCATGCTTTCAGAAGAACACAAAGTAAAATCTTTCTTCCTAAATGCTCAACTATCCAGTTTTACGAATGATCAGGAAAACACAAAAGTATTTCCAGTGTCTCTACCTCTTCAGTAGACTGTGTCTTCCTTGCTTCTGCATGTCCGATAGGTGGACTTCCCAAATTGAATAGTTCTAAGTAAAATATCAAGAATCAAAAGTACAGCAGCCACCTTTGGAGATCTAGCCTACCTGAGAGTTCAGACATCACTCTGAAATAACAGCCAAGTTTCTGTTCTTCATTAGATCTCATGCTTCTGTTTTGCTTTGTAGCTCCAAAAGCTCTCAGTGAAGATGAAACTTTTAACCATCCTGTCTACATCTGCATGGAGCTGCATGTTCACCCAGTGCCACTGCCAGGGATATAACCTCCAACAGCCAGTCCAGCTCACCACTCCACTGGAGCAAAGAGTGCAAGTTCGATCTACAACTGGTCTAAAACAGGGATCTGCTACCAGAATGCTCTCTCCTCACCTAGGTCCTAGCCACACATTCCCTGCATTTCGATCAGATCAATCTAGTGGCCACAGGCAGGTCAATTTGGCTAGCAGATCTGATGGAAAACAAAGGCAACAAATGAACATGACTGCAGGGGGAACAGGGGGCAAGACTGCCTTTGAAAAAGGCTACTAGTTTTTAGCTCATTTTACATGCAGTGCAAATTCTTACCTCTGCCTTCTCTCTGCATATTTATCTCTCTCCGACCCTCTAGCCTCCACACATAAGTCCCTGCCTACAGGTTTTAAGTCATCTGTCTGTAATTATTTTCAGCATTTTTCATTTTTAATCTACAGTTTGAAATCCTGTGCTCCCTGACAAAAGCCAGTCTCGGCTCTTCTTCCCTGGCTTCTCTGCAGTGCATCTTTTTGAAAACAGATGCACTTGTTTGGTCTTTGCTAGAACAGTGTGTACATTAATCTTCCAGTCAATTTCACAGTAATTTAGATTATCAAAAATTAATTTCAAACAAAGCTAAAATTACTCTGCTCATTCTTCAGCTTAGGCTTGAAGGGCCATGTTATCTGGTGGGGATGGTGCACAGACGCCAGTAGTAGGACTGCTCTCCTACACAAAGTGACTGGTTCACCTGATTACCTCTGCTGGGCAAAATTGTAGGTCCTCCTCTAAGACAATGTCCCAGAGCTCCTCTATTACCTGGGGGCGAGGGGGCAAGTAATTCACCTCCTTTAGATAAAGATTTGTAAAGATTTGATGGTGGGATGCGTTGCCCTCTCGAGCTGACACCAGCTCTTCCTTCTTTGGGGAGGGCCTGGAAAACCAAGTCAGACCAGCTGTTAAAGGGTGGGAGCTGGAGGAAAAGACACTCAGATAAAGGATTTTAGTCAGAAGGGACCTGTTTTTGCCTCATATTTAAAAAAAAAAACATGTAAAAATTACAAAGGAAACTGCAAAAATATCCTTATAGATGTCATGTAGGAGATCTCAAGAAATTCTAGCTTTGTAGCCACCATTAAAATGAGATCACGAGACCAGCAGTTCAACAGCTTTCATACACAGCAACACAAACTACTACACTATGGAAAAGCAGGACTGGCTTCAAAGATACTTTTTGTATACATCATTGGCTGCAGGGATAGCAGGCTTTGTCTGTCCGTAATATCAAATAATTTCTCTCTGTGACTGATCCTGCAGATGAAAATTTTCAGGGCCTGTACACTGCATTCCTATCTGCAGCTGCCAGACTGTCAGGAAAAAATCCCGAAAAGGAAACTGATAACCACAAAGAAAATGTGAGAGACAAAAACAGAAGTGAGAGAGACTAATCAAAACCCTGTTCTTTATCTTCCTGACCCCTTCACTTGCTGCCTTGACCATCCTATCATGGTCACGATATAATCCCCTTTAGGGAGGTATCTTCCTAGTTTTCACCTAACTGTCTTAAAGCCACTTTTTTTTCCCACTAAAGGGTTTCAGTCCTGGGTATGCACCAGCAGTTTAAAAAAGCTTCCTATGCAGGTATTCAAGATTTAGCTATTGCAGTTTCAGAAAACTTTGGCAATATTTTAAAAGATTGCCTTACCAGGGAGTTTAAAATAGCTGGAGATTATCTGGGTTTAATATATCAGCTAGATCCATCTCCACATTGGAAACATTTTTGGTCCAAGCCAGATTAAGTTTCTAAGCAGCCTTAGGCAGGGAAAAATACCATGATGGGGCATATAGAGGCCATGGGAACATCCTGTAGTCCTAAACTGCCAAATTGTCTATCCCACAACTTTATTTACACAGAGAACACTTCTACAGCAACTGCTGAAAAATATCCAGAGCCAGCAAAAAAGAATGGAGAGTAAAATCCTCTTTTCAGAAGTGTTGTGCCATCTGGCTTTTGCCATACATGTAAATACTACCCTTTTACCAAAATTCCCTAGCACATTGCAGGTTTTACTCATTCTCCTCATCCTTCAGTGCTTCTGCCTTAATTTTAACAGGTTCTATAGATTCTGAGAATATACGTACGTGGGCTATCAGCATCTTGCATTTTGCCCAACCTCATTATTAAGAATAAATCTGCAATGTCCCCTTTGTTAGAAGGGCACTTTCCTGTTTGAATCTGTGCTTCCACAGACCTGGGACATCGCACGTCCCTATTTACTGCAATTAACAGTCTTTGGAAATAATTCTGTGTTCTAATAGGATTCCTATTTCTCATTCTCCCGTTTATTTGGGAAGAAAACGCCATGCTGTTCACAGTAGTATTTTCCTACCCTTTATTTTTGGAAAGCATGTAGTTCGGTTCTTAATTAATTCTCTTAATTGAAGCTCAGTCTGAAGGTCATTCCTTTTCTACTGCCATGATACATCTGCTCTCCTCACATATTACTCTGTCCACACGTCCCCTCTCCACTAGTCCCCATCACCAGGGCCAGCTCTGGCTCTCCACACCTATTCAGGAGCTATGGAGGGTCCTCTCATTTCTCTTTGCCTACATGGCACATCAGGGCTTCAGGCAGACCGCAGAGGGGGAGTCCAGCCCAGCCCTTCACTTTCTGTTCATTACAGACCATAATGAATGTGGAGAGGTTCACATAAAAGCGGATCCCTGAACACTTTTGTTGTATGCCGTCTATACACAGTGGCCAGTTTTTCATCCAGCTCTCCTCATACTTGCCATGACTGCGGCACCAATATCCTGTAAGTTATTTCTTTCATAATGTCAACATGAAATTACGCATTTCTCTGAAAAGAAACAGGAAAACTTGCATCATGTTTACAGGAGAACTGCTAATTCTGATGATGATGGAGCAACAAAAGAGCATGTGCCTGGCACCAGAAACACTTACACATTCATTTTCTTTACTGTACAGAAATTATAACAGCGTTCTTAAACACAGACTTGGGTCTAACTTTGTAGAATTCACATTCTGAATTCAGAATACACAGTTCATATATGAACTATAGCTCATAAATATGGAGTACATAAACACAGTTCATAAACACAGACTTCATAGCCCATATTCCCCCCACCAAATTATTTATTATTTCCTCCTGTCTGCAATGCTCAGCTGTACAGAACAATCCTTGTTGTTCCTGCTTTCATCAGTGCCATCAGTTCTTCAGGACTGAGTAAACATAAAAAAATACTGGGATGCATAAGGGAGGAAAAAATGGAGCATAAGAAGCTCTCATTAAACATTTATATTATCAGATGTAGATTGACCAGGACTGGGGACTGCTATTACAGGCATTTTTTAACAAAGGTAAACAATTTTCATTTTGCCTTGCTTACAGCCTCTATCGGAAGACAGGCTCTCCTGCTCTCCCAGGCACACAAGCCCAAGCACACCCGGCACAGCTGCCTTGTCTGCCCCAAGCAGGAGAGATGGACCTTATGCAGCAATTCAGAGAAAAGTGGTAAATCACTCTCTGAAGTCTTTGGAGGTCTGGCTACCCAGCTACAAACAGTACTGTGTGGGCATGTCCAGAACACACAGAGGTATATTTAAACCTCTTGTCTTTCCAGAGTATAAACTAAATCCTTGCAGTGTGTATCCCTTTTCAGGATATAAACAAGTCAATATATCCTCTCCTACCACCAACCCTTCCTCTCCCTTTGCTTTTGACAGAAAAATATCTGGATTGTAACCTGAGATGACACATTCGTACAAATGAGGGTTATAAGGGAGTTCAACCAAAGAAAATCTCAAAGACTACTTTCCTGTAATAAGGACAGAAAAAGAAGGGGTAACAAAGTTCTCATAAAACCCTTTTATCATTTTCTCCCTTCCCATCCACTGGAAAAATGCTTTTATCTGTACAGAAATGGAGAAATGACTCCAAAGCCCATGATGCAGGAAGGTTCTCTGTGAACCATGGTGAATTTTATGTTCTGTAGCACAGAGTACAAGTCAGTAAAATGTACCTGAAATTCTGTAGAAGATGGACACGTAGTTTGGGCATTCAGTTTCGGATCAGTTCAGAGATGCTTCTTTGTCCAAATCTCTTTTCTGGCAGGGACAGGGAGCCTCAGCACGTAGCATCAGTTCTCATCAGTTACAAAGAGTGCTTCTGAGATGTACTGATTTTTGAACACTGCATGGGCTTTGGACACTGAGGGCACAGTCACTGGGACATCTCAAGCTGATAAAATGCTAGAGATGAAGATCCCATCCTGGAGAGCAGCAGCCTCACAATCTCTGTGGAAGGGTGAGTGTAATCACAGGTAGTGTCTGCCAAGCTGATCCTCCTCTCCTGTTTCTGTCTATGGAGAGCTTCTCACTGAAGCACACCCTAAAGTAAAAAATCAATAATTAGAAAAACCCCAAATCTCCTATGTGTTGTCACAGCTAAGTTGGGTTCAGGACCTGAAGCCTCTCAAGCTCTTGGCATCCTGTGAATAACAAGAGAAGGGAAAATCTTTCAGCAGTCTTCGTATCACCCTACACACTGTTTAATAACACTTTCCAAGGCTTTCAAGACGTGTGGATCCTGATACAACCTTGCTTTTCACAGCATCATTTTTGGTCATTCAGTTACTTAACTGCCCCAAAGAAAGCAAATTAAACTCTGTAAGTGATTGCCAGTCTTGAATTCCACAAACCTCCTGAAGAACATCTCAAGGTTAGGATTTCTATAGGTTAGTTCTGAAATGGATAAAACTATCTCCTTTTCTCTTATTTATTTATTTATTTGTTTTCCTCCCTTTTCTTTCAGCACTCCCCTGTTGGTGCATTCAGGAAGCTTGTACAGGACCCACATGAACTTTCTCTGTTTCTCTTAGCATCGTGCAAACTGTATACACTGTAACTCATCTTCTCACTAAAATATGCAGGCTTCATCTTCTCCATCTGTTCTCATATGGAAACCTTGCCATTATCCAAATTATTTTATTACCTGTTTTGAGGCTGTTCTATACTTCATGGATTTTTCTGACGAGTAGCCAGAACTGAGGGGCTGCATCCTGGGAGAAGATGAGGTATTTTTCCAGAGGCAGATGTATTTGCTATTCTTAGCTCTCCCAGGAGCAGTGGCTGTATATCTTCTGCTAGTTCATATTCCAAAATTCTTTCAGAACACAATTTTCTCTCTGGTTCCCAACTCCTGGCTTCCCAGCCCCAATGGGAGTTTTCCCTATCAAGTACGGGGAGAAGCCCAGGAGCAGCTAAGAAAGGGCCACAAGGAAAAGGGACTTCAGAGCCAGGAGCAGCAGTGCCACATCACCTCCTCACTGTGCTGTAGCTCCTCCAGAGATGCCACAGCCCTGGGACATTGGCCAAAACAGCACTTACCTTGCAGAGACTGGCAAACCCCACATATTTCCTGACTTAATGGGGAACATCAGCAGCTCTGCCTGCCAAAATGCAACGTGTGTGTTTGTGGCTGGTGATATGAGCCTGCACCCACCACAGAAACCAAATCTCTGATACCTGAATACTGCAAACCAGCATGGGGCTCTTCCTATCTAAAGGGAAGGGTTTTAAATGATTGCTAATTGCAGAAATACACTGGCAGTCTCCCCATTAATCATTTTGGGGATGGGGGAATGCCATCCCAACTCCCAAACAATCTGTAATCAGCTATCTCTGAGACTAATTCCTTGCTTTATATCTCAACAGGAAAAGAAGTTGTCTCTCCTTGATATGATTAGGTGATCCCTCTGGTTTGTAACATCACAGAAAGATGCGTCTTACGATGAAACTTTAGTGTCCCATACTGTGCTAGACTTGTGGGGAAACACACATTTAAAAGAACATTTCACACCTTTGTTCCATGATAGGAGGGAATATTTCTTAGTACTTCAAGTAGCTGGGGAGACAAAAACCCTACCTCTCTTTTCTTCTCGGGGACCCAGTTATCTTTCCTTTGAATTTATTTGGAGATTAATTAAACATAACATGTAGTAGAGGTTACATCTCTGAGCATCTTTTTTGTCACTATACTACAGAAGCTAAAAATGGGAATACATGTATTATTGTCCTGCTCCTTCTTTGACAACATAATGTAAAATAGGGTCTCAGGGAGATTAATAGGACCTAAAAGACAGGACAGTTTTTCCCAGGGTTCAGGCTTCGAGGAGCTTGCGAAAGCTGTCTCACCGTACTCCCTTCCAGCAAACAGGCTGGGAACCTGCCATCAGTCTTACTCTCAGCTCTAGACTCAGCGCTGCTTTGACATTTTGCAAAACTTTGAGCTGAAAGAAACTAAAATTGCTTTTTTGCTTGCTGAAGGATATGTATCAATAGTACGTTGTCATAGTAAACTAAGGATGAGAAATGGCTGTATTCTTATCTTGCAGACATCACTTGTCTTGAATATATTTCCATCTTCTTGAAGTGCAAGGATGCACTTTAAAACACAGAGCAAGAGAAAAAATGTAAGCAACCAGGAATGTCATAAAATAACCTGATTAAAAAATTAACATCTTAATACAGCTTCAGTTGAAGCAGAGATCTACCCCATAGCCTGAAGGAATGCAGCAGCAGCAGCAGCTGAGAGGCAGCCACAGCACTCAGCTGAAGCAGTGTGTGGCAGCTGGGGGACAAAATACAGTTTGCTAACTGTACTGATATGCACCATCTTGCTCAAATGAAAAGCTTATTAACTCCAACAGGAAATAGAATCATAGAACGGTTAGAGTTGGAAGGGACCTTAAAGATCATCGAGTTCCAAAACCCCTGCCACGGGCAGGACACCTCCCTCTAGACCAGGTTGCTCTAAGCCCCATCCAACTTTAACACCTCCAGGAATAGGGCATCCACAGCTTTTCTGGGTATCCTGTTCCAGTGTCTCATCACACTCAGAGCTAAAACTTTCTTCCCTAAATCTATCTACCCTTTTTCAGTTTAAAACTGTTCCATCTCATCCTATCGCTACACTCACTGATAAAAAGTCCCTCTCGCCTTTGCTGTAGGCCCCGTTTAAGGGGGAAGGTTACTATAAGGTCTCCCCGGAGCCTTCTCTTCTCCAGGCTGAACAGCCCCAACTCTCTCAGCCTGTCTTCATAGGAGAGGTGCTCCAGCCCTCTGATCATTTTCGTGGCCCTCCTCTGGACTTGCTTCGACAGGTCCGTGTCCCTCTTATGTTGTGGGCTCCAGAGCTGGACACAGGACTCCAGGTGGGGTCTCATGAGCACAGAGCAGAGGGGCAGAATCACCTCCTTCGACCTGCTGGCCACACGGCTTTTCATGCAGCCCAGGTTGCTGGTGGCTTTCTGAGCTGTGAGCGCACATTGCCGGCTCATGTTGAGCTTCTCATCAGCTAACACCCCCAAGTCCTTCTCGTCTGCAGTTTTTTAATTTTAAATACCTGCAGCTTTTTAATTTACTCAAAACGTACATGTTGGAGCAGTGACTTGATTTGATTTTCACTCAGCTGTCAAAGAAGACACAAACACGGGCAATTGTTATGGTTGGTAACTACTAATTTTGATTTGTGCAAAGACATAAAAATCTGTGCTCCAGGGACATGTCTTTGCCCTCAGCTGTTGCTAGCGCTCAGAGCTGTGGGGTCTCATCCCACTCACAGCACCTCAGCCCTGTGAAACCTGGTGCTTCCCAGGCACAGCAGGTACACCCAGTGCAACAGCCCTCCAGACCCTGTCTGCAGCCTGCACGCTGACAGAGCTTTGAAAGGAATGTGGTGGGCGACTTTTTAAATGTCAACCTTATGTAAGGTAATCTTGGTGCCAAATGGCACTGTGTAGAGAGGGGAGTACTGAGGTCACCAGTGGTTTTGGCCATCTCTGTTAAAAACAGAAATGATAATTTAGACAGTCCCATTCTTCCTTTTAACTTGGTTTTAATAGCTGAATTCCTTCAGAGCATAATTAATGTTTATATATCCACTTATGACAGTAAATTAGTCAATTGCTCAGAAGACCATTAACCTGACTTTTTTTGCCTCTGTGTATTGTAACCCAGGATTCACAGCTATTAGATTCACCTGGAAATTCAGAAGTTGCCAATACATGGATTGTAATTTAATAAAGAAAGAACAAAAGATGGACAAATTAATTCAGAGAGTATAAGAAATTATCCAATCCTTTGCTGAAGTATTTAAAATAACACAATTAGAACCAGGGATGTCTGAGTCAATCCCTCGTTAAGTAGTTTCCAACCCATTCAGTTTGACTTGGCATATCCACTTTATTCCATGGAAAAATCCCTGTAACTCCAAAGTGTAGATAGTTTGTGCTTTTAATTGTACTTTGTACGCTTTAGACTCCATAGATGGCATAAAGCACAGCAGTTCTGGCTATACATTTGAGGATCCTGTTATGTCCAGGCATGCAAATTACTAATAGTAACAATTCAAGCACTGGATCAGAGAAAGCGTGTAGAAAAAAATTAAATAGGTCTTGAAGTGTCTGTCCTCAATAAGAGATGGAAATGTGGAAGGAAGAGTGCACATAGAGCTTGGGGTTTTTTTTGTTGTTTTAAACTGAAGTCACTGTGCAAGCTGTGATGTCAGAGATTGCTCTGCCCCTGCTAATATTTGTTTCTCTTGGATTTCCTGGTAGCATATGATGATAGCAACATTGTAAGCCAGATCTATGACTGTTTCCTGTTCAGGTTCGCACTTCATGTTTTCACTACCTTCAAATATCAGTAGTCTGCTCCAAGTTGTGTTTTTAAGGTGTATAACTGACTGGTCAGTGCTTATTGGAGAAGGTTTCATTTGCTTTCCAAGGTGCTACCTTTGCTTTTCCCCATAGCATAGCTTGACGGTTCAGCATTGTGGTTTCCAGTTGTTTTCACTATGGTGAACATCCGGAGGCCTGGGTGATTTTTCTGTTCTTGGTAACAGTGAACACAGCCTCCTCCAAAAGCTGTAGGACATGGATGTACAGGGATTGGTTTGGACACTCTCAACAGATTTTTATGTAAGTTTGTGCCATGAACCTGATTCAGTTTTCTTACGCATTCCTCTCTAGGTTTCCTTCTGGATTTCATTCACTCATAATTGTCACTTGAATGCAAATCATGAATAAGGTATTTGATGGCTGCAGAATAAGCATATCCATTCCACAAATCCACCTGTCTCACAGCACTGGAGATCCAAAGGTCAGCTGGACTAGTGGTGTCACCAAATGGGATCAGTGTAATAATATACTAATCCTTTACACTGCAATAAAAAGCCAAATTCTTTTCCTAACAAAAACCAGGCCAGAGTGTGGGAGGTGGGGGCTTGGAGAGAGAGAGTAGGAGAGAGATTAAACTGCCTCTGGTATCTGGTGCCTGTAGATGACAGCTTCAAAAATATTTCTATGGATATACTTGGCAGGCACTTGCCTATGATTTCCTTCTTGATACCTGTAAACAGAAAAGCATACAAATGGCCTCTTATTAAAAGAGATATAATTATCTTAATTTTCATACAAGTACAAATATGGTTTACACGGTAAGTCATGGGTCCTATCGCTGCCTCTTTCCTCCTCCCAACCTGCCCTTCCAGCAGCTGGCACTCCCCAAGCAGAAAGGCAAGATTTGGGGCCAAGTCCTCTGGAAGGACAAACTGAGGTGGTTTGTGTTCCCATGGTGCTTCCATAGCACCTGCCATCCCATGGTAGGTGCTTTCAGACAGGGTCCTTAGGTCCTGGGAGACTGAGGCGCTGTCTTCCTGCTCCTTTTTAAAGAGGTATGAGTGCCTCTGTACTCCAAGATCCTCTGAAAATCCTACAGTCAGAGACCCACAACGAAATATAAATCAAGTGACAATTTCCTCCAGTGCGCAGAGACAGTTTGTCTCTGGGTTTGAAACCTAATTCCCCAGGAGAAAAATATTAGGTTATAAAGAAGGGCATAGTTAGATTAACTGAAGATTGGGAAGCAGGAAAAGAAAATGACGAAAGAGAAGGATGGAAAGAACAGAAACAGCGAGACAAAGAGGGGAAGGGGGAGGTATCAGAAAGGGAAGAGTAGGAATAAAAGCTGGAAAGGACACTTACACTGCTGTTCTGTTGCTTTCTACTTGGCTCCTATACCTTTTTTGTTTTGTTTTGTTTTTATTTTGCCTGTACAGTCAATAAAACTTTTATAGACAATGGTGGGAGAAGGAATGGAGATGTCTGAGGAAGAATGCACGTAACTGACAAGTGTCAGCTCTGTGCTCCCATGCAGGCTGTGCAGGTGCTGTGCACAGCCACCCCCCTCCTTCTGATCTGCGCTGGACACCCAGCTCAGGATGCTGGGAGGAGGAAAATGTGGGCTGATGGCAAGGGGAGAGAAGGAGGAGTAGCAAAGGAAGAGGACAGAGAGGTGTGCAGGGCTTTGGAAGGAGGTCCTGGCATGGGGGAAGGTAGTCAAGCAGATGAAAAGCATTGAGAAAGAGGCTTGTTGCCTCGCCACGCTGCAGTGGCTCCAGGCTGGCCGAGGAAGCTCTTCAGCAATGTACGGCAGAGGTTCACTGCTGGCCAAGCTGCTGCTGCTGGTTCCAACTTTACACGGATATAAAGAACAAAGGCAGGAGAGAAGGGGAAGGAAGGAAGCAGGGACCTGCCTCCTGCCACCTTCTAACATCAAATGGCCACAGGACTTCAGCCTGGGAACCCTTTGAAGTGTGACTGATCGTCATAAGCTACTAAAGAGGGCAAAGCCTTTTCATTTAAAACAAAAAAAGTTACATCAAACTAATCTCACCATTGGGAATGCAAAGCCATAATCCCTGCTGAAGCCAAGCCCTGCTGAATCCAGCAGAAGGATACACATGGCTCTATGGAGGGGATGGAAAGGAGGACAGTGATGCCCTTTCATGACTTTTCTCCTGATCCCAAGGATTTGCAGTGTGCCATGAGCCTTGCCAACCATTTGAAACATAGTCAGCTTTGGATCCCGCTAAAACCAAAAGTCAGCCCCCACCACACTTCTTAAACTCTTTGGGGTACACACGTTTCAGCAGGGTGGGGATTTCAGGTAAGACTGATTACCAGTCTGGATATTGATTTAGCATTTTTAATTGAGCTGACATACTACTGCCACACAAACAAATACCATACACTTGTAAACAGGCTAAACTGAATCATAAACTTAACAAAAGAGAAATTACTGCCGTAGAGTGAACTCTCAGATATATGTGCAAAAAGTACCATTGCAATTAAAACATGAGATAGTAACTCAGAAATCAGACTGATAAGTAATACATTCACTGAATTAACTAACCTCCTAGCTACATGAATGAATGGTAATTATAGGTAGCATGAAGCAGAGTCACACAGTGTAACTGCACAGTAATTATATTTGCTGTATTAAAGTGTGACCCTGGTATTACAATGAGAAATGAGATGAAAAGAAGAAGAAAAATCCCAGCTCGGGATCCAAGCAGGTGGAACAAAGCCACAATGATGCCTATTCAGCTGCTTTCACTGCCTCACCACCTCCCTGCCAGAGCTATGTTCCACACATCTCTGGAGTGACAGTGCTGGTGCGTGTATCGGTACTGGGATTACACACACACTGCTCTGGCTTAGTAACTCCGTGCCATTACCAGCGACAGGCCAATTCCATAGCAGGAGCAAACTGTCAGCTTCACAAATTATGTATTGTCCCTGCAGGATATTTAGTTCTAGCAGGCTTGATGTTAAATGCACATATACTGGACCGGTGCCAATGCATTCTCTCCCTCCTGGTCCTTTCTGCCTAAGGCTAAAGAACTGGAAGGAGAAGGAGAGAATGGTTTTGTTGGGTTTATGGTTGTTGGGTCTTTGTATACTGCTTTTGCAGTGGCCAAGCTTGCTGATTAGTTCTGTGACCTTTCCAGTGCCCATCAGCTCAGAAGAGGCATGGGAAACACTCTAGCACGCACTGAGAAAAAGAGAGAGCAAGCTGGGGGGAAAGGAAGTGTTGGAAAGTAGCCCCCAAACAAAAAAGCCAGGATAGAAGGAGGAAATTAAAGGAATCTGGTCAGAAGAGCAACAGATACATCACAACATGACTTACGGATGCTCCTTCTTAGAAACACACATTTCCAGTCAGAGGTTTATTCCCAAACCTGGAAGAAAACCTGGTTGAACTTGTTGGCTGGCAGCCATCCAGTGCTGCCAGCGTACCCCCTCTGTGCCCTGACCTATCCCACCCCAAAGCAAGGGCAAGGACTCCTTAGGGCAATCTCCCCAGCTGTATTCCCTGACCCCTGGAAGTTCTGGCAGGGCTCTAGCCTACACAGTGTGAAGAGGACTGGAAGGCGCAGCTGTCCTCGGTCATTAGGACACCTGGAGCAACATAAACTGCATCATCTCAAAAGGTGAACCCATCCATGTATTTTCTCCCCTGTTCTTTTCTTTTTTTTTTTTTTAAATCAGCTCTAGAAGGAAGGTTTCTTATATGCTAAATGCAATGACAACTAGTTACCTGCTCTTGGACTTGAGAACTGGTAACTGGTGTCCTGGAAGGGGGACACTGTTGTTCAGCCGACAAGGGAGACAGGGTGACAGACCAGTTGTGAGGATGCTGGTTAGGCTTTGCTCTAATGGTCGCCATGGTTAAATTTCCCATGTTTTTAAAAAAATGAAATATTTCATCTCCCTCAAGCAGCCAGAGGGATATTCTAAGATATTTTCCAGCCTTGACCCGATTTTTTTCCTTTGAACTGGCTAAAACCATCAGACTAATACTTTGAGAGCTTTTTCAAGACCTCTATCATAATAAATGCAATAGGTTGCTTAATAAAATACCAAATAACTTACATGCAAAAGCCTCAATGAATGCAAAAGACAGTCTTTGTCCCTCTCTTGCTTCAAAGCAGAGCTTTTCTGTTTTGTGACACTAATTCAGAGCTGTGAGCAAGCCTCTCCCAGGCCAGCCAGCTCCCTTTCGTAGAGGAGCAGTTTTCTTCTGCACACATTTATCAACTTCCATCAGAGATGTCTGGAATTTTTTCACTACTAACTAAATTGATAAATTTGCTACTGAATAATTACAAAAATAGTTCACTTCAACTGAACAGCAGCAGAATGGACCGCAATGAATCACAAAAATAGATCTGTTGGCTTTTGAACATGCTTCAGCAAGAAAAATGCAGCTGAATTTGATAAAATACAGCTACTTTCTCTGCTGACTTGCACAGTCAGGAGAAACTCTGCCTTTCAAATCAGGTGAATTTGAAAGGAAATCTTTGATGTAACACACAGAATAATGTCCTGCATAGCTGAGAGAGTACAAGCAAATAAACAAATGCTTCTTCTTTACTTTACTGTAACTATATTTAGTTAATATTGAATGGATGACTTGAAAAATTAATGTAAGGATTGATAATGGAGACTGTATTTTTATTCTTGATCTGCAGAGATACATCATTATTAATTAAAGCAGATTCTGTACCTGCTGAAGCCAAGTAGATAGTATATAGTATTTTCCACTTCTTTCTCCTTAAGCTTTTTCAATCAAATTTCTGGAATATGCAGAGTAGTAACACTATTTCTGAAATAATAATAATAAAAAATATATCTAACTACTGATTGATGTAGCTAGAAAGATACAATAATTATTATTTCTACCTAGGAAAGCAAACCCTAGAATTTTGGTCTCGGTTCTGTGCTGCTTCTGGGCAATAGTTTTGCCTTACTCCATGGAACAATGTTAAATTCCAGAAATCTTTCACATGAAAGATTTCAATCTAAAGCTATTGGAAAGGGATCTATTTTCAGCCTTCCCTCACCCTCCAGTATTTTCCTGGTCTATTTATATAGGTTGCACCTGCTCTGACAATCTTCAGCCATTATTTCCCATTTCTAATAATTAGAGGTACCTTTTTTGGTGTTCAACAACAAGGGAGCACAGCACTGAGCATCACCTGTGATGTCCTTCCAGCACCAACCTTATCTTGAACACATGGACTATGCTCTCGGTGCTTCATCGGCCCCAGCCACTTTCAGGTAGGGGTAATAAATGCCAGAACAAAAAGGCTGCTGTGAGAATTATGTGCAGTCGCTTAGAAAAACATGTTTCTCAAATGCAGTTCATCACTAGCAGCATGCCAGAGGATCATTGTCCTAGTTTTCCTAGTTTCCAGCTTGGAACAACTTCTCCATTTGAGCTCAGTAACCTCCTATACTTCGTAACTACAAAAAAAGCAACACAGAAGAACTGCAGATCTTCGATACAAATGTGTATGGTGTGCAGTAATGACAAGGTGAAAATCTTCACTCACACAGAGCTCACCTTTAAGGACTGAAATGGAAACTGTGTGCACATTTCTATAGAGGAGGGTCACTGGTCCCTGTTAGTATCAGCTTATTATGGCACTGCTGTCAGTGTGGGCTGTAAAACCTGCTGGCTTGGTTTCCATCATTGATGGCTTCTTTATCCCTGCTGGCAAACCTGATGGAGAAATGCCTTATCTAAAAGGTGAAAGTGGGTGCTCCTGTTTTTAGGTTCCCAACATCAGTGCCTAGGCAGGATGTGATTAACAGAAGCAGCACCTCTCCAAAAGTCAGCTGTGTGAACTATCTCAGCTGGGCAACGAGTGGTCAGAAATCCCAAAGGCTGACCTTAGATGAAGATCAAGTTTGGCATTTGCCCAAGAGAACATACATGCATGAGGGAGAGAAACTGAAGGCTCAAATCAGCTGGAGGGTGCTGGTGCAGTGGTGGGACCACTTCCCAGGCAGCAGGACACCAAGACCAAAGAAGGTCCCCTTGACCTCTCTGACTGCTCACCCTGCTCTACCCATCTCTGCACCTTTGCCAGATAAATCAGCTGGATGTTATTCCTATATCACTGCAAAGCCAAGCCTTGTCCTGAGAGACCCTGTGCCAGCCCCGATCATGGGTATCT